>KN167592.1:6052-82044 GCA_000757745.1 Steinernema scapterisci
GACTCAATTCTTCAAAAACCGTTTGAATTTATGCATTTCAGCAGCAAACTGCGAATCGCTTCATGATGAAGATCGACGCCTAAGTCCTCGACAGCCTGTTGTCCGAAGTCTGTAATTTTGTGTGTCTAGCTTATCTATCCGATAAATTTGGCAGCCGAACTTGGTCTTGTACGTTTTGAACGTTTAAAATTTCAGCTTCTTCAGTTTCTTGAGCTCTTAAGCTTTTGGGTTCATAAGTCGGTTAATTTGGACAAGAAAACAACTTTTATGAGCAATGAGCGTACAGCATCAAACAACTCTGGCGCACAAGATAATCACTGACGGCAACAGTAATACTTAGCATATCTTCCAGCGCATGACTCCCAGGTCACATCTTGAAATCCGTCGTCACAGAGCCGGTTAGCCCAAGGGTCCTTGCATTGGCTCCAGTAGCAGTCGTTGGGATTTTGAGCCGAGGCGGAGGTGACGAAGGCGAGGAGGAGAGTGAAGATGATGGCGAAAGAGGACTTCATGGTGAACAGCTGATTTGACTGCTCTAATCTAAAGAGTGCAGCTGGCTTTTATGCAGCACTAATGATCAGTGATTATCAAAAATCAGTATTTAAAAAACGTCTTTTAAGGGTCACGCGTGCAAAAGCGCCATTCCACCAGCTGATAAGAGATGAAACAATGAGTCCTAAAAATGAATCCAATTGATCGGAGACCAAGAGCGGAGTTTTATCACGTTTCAAAGATACTATTTTTAGTTCCTTTGTCTTGTGGTTAGAGTAACTGAAACACTCAGTGGCTTTTCAAATACAAATGTCATCTTGCTTTGAAATTAGACACAAACACCGTTGTCCTTTACCCAATGTTTGCCATTGGCTTATGACGCTTATCGCAACCTACTTCTATTTACTAAATAGCGTGTTTTGCTTTCCTCGGGTGTTTGTGCACCGCTTATTTACTCACGCATGGCACGCGAGTTCTTCTTAAAACGCAGCGATTCTCTCAAAACAGATAGTTCTCACTGATCTATGTGGACTGGAGCTGCTGCCCTTCTCGTCATCGCCGTCGTGGTCTTAGCTGATAATGAAGGTAATCGTTAAAATAACTTTTCTTTGATTCTAAGATTGGTTTTCAGCACCTAAGAACAAGACATGCCCTACACGCTGGGTGAAATTCAACGATAACTGTTACGCAGTTATGCAGTCCTGGCACACTTGGTTCAAAGCCGAAGACAGTTGTGCCCTATTTGATGCGTTTCTGGTGACCATGCACAGTGATGAAGACCGACGGTTTGTCCTCAAATTGTTGACATCTCGAGTAGTGACGCAGATTGCTTGGACTGGTGGATTTAGTCGAAAAGGAGAGGAGTTCTTCAGGTGGACAGATGGATCTGATGCCAGCTATATCAACAATGGCACAAGGAAGGTTCGATCTGTGGAAGCGAGAAGGCAAGTAAGGTCGCCGAGAGAACTGGATGATTCTTGTCTTGTGGTAAGTGACTCATTTCATTTGCTCGAAACTGAAAAGTGCGTTCAAGGTGTCGTGCGTTGCAAAATCATGTCGAAAGGAAGCCTACGACTGCAACGCTCTTAAGCCGTATATTTGCATGAAGCCGCTCTATCCTCAAAAGAGTGAACTCCTGTAATGTTCATGTAATTGAAAGACCTGCATTTGTTTCAATTTTATTCAAACCATCTTTACAAACACATATTTAAATTCGTGAAAACCAAAAAAGAACAGGATTAACCACAAGTTCCGCGAAGCACCAGTTGGCTTATGGTACATGGTAGTAGTGAGCAAATTGAGTGAATGGGCAAGTGGATTGAAGTTAAAGCACATTGAATGAATTTTTCGGTCTACATCGTACTTCACGCGCTAACGTTGATAGTAGAATTACTGGTTTGTTCCTTTTTCGGAAGCTTCTTCCGGCGTCTTCTTGCGTGGCGACAAAATCGGGCTATCCTGTCAACGACGGCGAATACGGCCGGAATGATGATGAGACCATGTAGGATGCAGAGACATACGCATAAGCACATGATGCGGACAAAGATCTAAGAAAAATGGTTTAGAGTTGTGAGAATTAAGTTTGGCTTACGTGCGACATGTAGATAGGGACGAAGAGAAGACTCAACACGCAAAGGTTTGTGCTGAGAGATGCCTGAATCGCTGGGAATCCAACTGATGACAGGCAGTGCTTGAGCCTCTGCTGAACTGTCAGAGCGTGGTCTGCGTGCAGGCCTAAAAAATAACCTTAGAATGGCTTAGCAAGTTTCAACAAACCTGCACTATGATAGTGGTACGCCACATGAGCAGGAATGTCCACGCTGAATCCAATCGAAATGATCATGGCAGCCATCATGATAGGATCCATCGACACTCCTTGCCAGCTCAGGATTCCCAGCATGCCGTTCATAATTGAGGCGATAGCCGCAGCCGAGACAAAAACTGTGAATTTGTCGTACATGAACACGAAACAGATAAAGGCCATGCAGCAGAGTGTGGCCAAGGCTGATTGCCAGGTGTCAGTGGGCATGTTGTCGATTAAGTCAAGATATATGGCATCGTCGTGGTAGACCGAAGCGTTGAATTCGGCCCTAAAATGCAAAGTTTGAATTTCCAAAGATTAAAACTCGAGGAACAGGTTTCAACGCTGTTGTTCTTAAGGTGTTCCGACTTACTTGTATTTATCAACGATGTTTCTCCATCTGTGGAGAATATTGCCTCTTTCGAACCACTGCACCAGTCTCTCTCCATGATATGCCGTCGTGAACCAGAACTTCTGCAACCTTGTGTGATTCCCGTCGTTTTGCATTTTCAAGAATCCTCGCCACATCTCATATTCTGGCCACTTAAGGAATGTCTTGAGATCGTCGGCATCAAATCCTGTTTTCGTCAAGTCTGCAATTAAGCATATGTCTGTCATTTGTAGTTAATTAATCCTCTCGGGATACGCTGTTTACGTCAGTGAACACGTCGAAAAGTTGTGGTTAGTTTTGAAAAGATTCCAAATCGTGACGCAGTCGCGGCGTCACTCCAAATTTGGGGTTGTCGGGGAGGTCATTAGAAAGGAAGACTGGGATAGTTGAGTTAGAGCGATCAGGAATTCGAAAATTGAACACTTGGAAAATGCAAATCTACGGTGCTCACAACAGATCTCTGATTAACGCATATGCCACTTTACCTACGTCACATCTGGTAATCTCAAAATCCATGTTTTCCTATAACACTGACATTACTTTTGTCAAAACAACTTTGGATTAACCGAAAGGCAGATTTCGTAAGTAGTCTTTTGTAGCTTGAAAATCCTAGAGACTCATGCAGATGTCTGCATGGATCGTCTGGAACATGGATCTGACATAACAAATTGCTCATCTTTGAGCTGCATTATCAATCACCAAAATTCCCCACTTTCCGTCGCACCCAGTTATTCGATTACCTTTGCCCTTAAAAACAAGACCAAACTAGATCTGGGCACATCCCGTCACAATCACCATCCCGGTTTGTCTAACCCGATTCCTAATCGCTGACGGATGCAAAGTTCAAAATGGTGATTGATGGGCGCCGAGTTCACAATCGAATTCAACATTTTTCTTCGGTCTGTTGACCTAAACGTTTTTGTGAATTGTGATCCTACGCCTTTCGTGAAAAGACGAGTTGACCTGGGATTCGAAAAAAGAGATCGGAGAGAATTAATGCGTTCCGGAAGGTGGTGGAAAGGTGATGATGGCGTCGCCAATGTGAATTAATCGATTTTGCAGCAGGGAATACTAGCACAGGTTCTTCAAACCGAAAGCACTTAGGTTATAAAACCATTCAATCAGAAATTTTGAAACTGGTTTTTTGCATTTCTGATTTACGGTTGACTGAGATTAATGATCCTTTTGGCATTTCCCAAGCGTCAAATTTTGCACTCGACCAAAGACTCTATTGCAGCCTTCCCTTCGCTGAACACCTGACGCAATCATCAAATTCCTTCGCCCCTATTGACCAATTCTCGGCAGGAATTTTGTCGACCCAATTTACCAGTTCCTCCGTCGCGAAAATAAATCTTACCGGTCTGGTTGCTGGCAACAATGCCCAACTCTTCCCGCTCCCACTCGTTCTTCAGCTTCTCGTAAGACAGGAGGTCCTTCAGGAAATAGTTTGTGGAATTCGATCCCCACGACTCGGGCAAAGCTTCCATTTCCGCTACGAGCTGATTGAGCCGGGCGAGTCTTTTGGGATCCGTGAGATCTCCGGGATTGTTGATGAATACTGTAGCTACAGTATAGTGAGGAATGACGTTGTCGACTCGGAGATGGTCCATTTCGATCAAAGGAGAGTCGGTAGAAAACAGTTTTTCGACGGTCAGGCTGATAGTTAGATGTGCAATTCCCTGAAAATGCAATTTTGGGATTTCTGTGGGAGTCGGGGCAAACTCACAATAGCCGAAAAGACGATGAAACCAATCCAGCAAAAACAGATGATGGTGGAAACCACTTTGTTGGTGACAAAGTTGACATAGTTCGTGATAAAATCTGAGAAATTGTCCTTGACACTGTCGTGGAAGGTTCCAGAATTCTGAAAGAGAGTTTGTGAGTCATGGATTAATCTCTGCTGAGTTACTGATAGGGAACTTTGGTAACCTCAACGATGCTCAATCTGTAAACAAGCCCACTATTGAGCTGTTCTGGAAACCGTAATTGACCTGTTGACATGGGAAAGGATCGTCGAACAGAAGTAATGACGTTCGGAAAACTTGAGGTTTGGTCAGCGCAAAAAACGGGTAATTTGAGAGAAAATGGCCAAAGTTTGGCGACCAACGGATGATAGATCAAATGGGGATACTGTAAATCAATTTTTGGAGAGTGGTGGACATACCTTACAACACGTGTTCTTGATATTCACGCTGTTGTCGTCCCCAATCTCAATCTGAAGCTTGTTCTTCTTCCGCTTTTCGCCTTCCATCTCGAATTTTCCAGCTACGGCCATTACAGCGGTGTAGAATGTGATCTGAAAACTGATTTGTAAATCTATGGAATCTCTAAGAACCATACCTGGAAGAAGAAATCCACGAACAGAGCACCCATATTTCCAATACACAAAAGTGTGATTTCAGGAGATCCGGTAAATGATCCTACAGCATCAGCCAGGATGTTAGTGAGGGCCGAGATAAGGATAGCTGGACCAACGTCGGTCAAAACCTCAGCCAACCGGTATCCAATAGAGTCCTCCTCCGTAGGATGGAGCTTTAACCGTCTCGAAACCCTCTGCCAGGAATGGATCATAAGATAAGCATCGTCGACTCCAATAGCCAAGACCAAGAAGGGAGTGACACAGAGAACGGATCCAAACCTCACGCCAGCAAAAAAGAGCAGACCTAGAGCAGTTCCACACGCCATAAAGGGACAGATGCAGGCGGCGAAAGCGAGGGAAAACTTGTGGATGGTGATCTGTTCGTAGTAGGCAGCAGAGAGGAATGTGGTGATGGATGAGCAGGTGAGCATAATGGCGAATCCGACAATGAGGAACGGAAGCATTCTCATGCCTCCTCGGACAACTTCGGATTCCACGAAAGTGGTGCTAAGGGAGAGCACTCGGATTTGGTCGCTCTTGTAGTCGCTGGAACATGTCTTCGTTAATCATTCAGGCTTCTAACACGGTGTGTTCTCATCTTCCGATTTCCCTTTCCGCGAAAACTCGAAAGATTCACCGCGGTTCCGACTTTGTTTGTTTACTTCCCACGGCCGCTCTCATCACCATTTCGCAAATCTAATGGTCCGTTAAATTTGCAGCGGCAAAAACGATCGTTCAAAAAACCGTCCGCGCAGCATCACCTTGTGACCTCAAAATTGGCTCTTCAAAGTTGTTGTTCTCCGTGACTCTCAAACCAAAACAGGTTCGTGTTGCGACCTTCCAAAAGTTTTACACCTTCCGGCATGCACGCAAGAGTCTGCGCGCATGTTGGTTTTAAAACTGGGTTTACGACTTTTAAGGGTTAATAAAACAGTTCAAGGCGACTTACAACTGGAAATGGTTGGAGATAGCCATTTCGTAAGCTTTGAGTTCCATGTCGGACCAGCCGCCCACGCGTTCAGCTTTGTAGTGCAACGCTAGCATTCGGGCGGAGATCATGTTGGAGATCGAGGGGGAGATGGTGCCGATGGCGGTGGCATTGGAGGAGATGGCTTCGTTGGCAAGGGTCACGCCAAAGAAGTTGGGCTAAAAGCAAAAGTCAGATTTTCAGAAGTTAATGAATTACTAAAGGCGAATGATTTATGGCCAACAAATGATTCAGAGCCAAAATCGCAGAATCTATTCTAGTCCCCTTAAGAAGATTGCACTTTTCTTAAGCTGACCACGTGGCTAAGCCTCTAAATTTAGAGTTTTGTTGATTTTCCCAATTCTGTGTTTACTCACATCTATCACAAGCCAAACACCCTTATTCTCCCTCTCACCTGAAGACTCATCTGCCTGCCGTAGAGAGTGGAAATCGGATAGTCGAGTATAATCCTGTCATTGATTGGTTCACCAGCTGCCAATCGGCTTTTCTGTATCCTCAGTCCATTCTGGAAACAAATCCAAAAGTCGCAGTTTTTGATTGATCTCAACTTACGTAGAAATGCCTGATTGGCTCATTAATGCTGCAGAAACTGTAACAAAACTCGGCGTATGATTCTTGTTTGTTTGTGTGGTGGTTGAGGAGTGTAAAGTTGTTCATAATGTAGTCGTTGATCTATAACAGGGTTTGGGAATGTTGATTTGGAATGGCAGAATGTGGACATACTCGAATGGTCTCGTTGAGGTAGTCTTCTCGGAGAAGGGACCCGCCATCTTTGGCCAAGAGAAGAAGGAATACGTTCACGCCAGCACCATTTTCGGCAAAGAATTCCTGTCTCACGTTGTACTCGTCACGGGAACGGGCTCCATAGGGAGTGTACCCGGCAATGTCGTTTTCCTGGCTAAAATGGATACATAACACCAACTTTTAAAAATTAGAATCTTACGGTGTTTTCACTATTTTTATGGTGCAGACAATGGTCAGAATGCTGCAGAAGATGATAGTCGCGACAGCGTGGTCGGCGATGAAATAGGCCCAAGCTCGATAGCATTTGGCTATCGCTTTCATAAGGCATGTTTCCTCTTGAGGGTCTCCAATGTTGGAGGATGAATCTAAACTTTCCGATGGTGATTGTTATGTGGATAAGTGCCACTGACCTGTGTTGCTGGAACTGCTTGAGCTAGGAGGAGCGCTTAGCATGGAGTCGAAATTCGGCCCCAGTTCCGTAGATTTCGCACTTTGTGTTCCGCTACGATCAGGATGGATTTTCAGGTTCATGTTGTTTTACCTGCAAAAGGTCGATTTCGAGCCATCGTCGGCATATTGAATCGCGTCAATCACTCGCAAACATCACTCGCACAACAAAAACACGTTTGATGCGCGAAACACCTGAATCTAATCCCACAGCGACGAACAACGAAGAGCACGGCGCCGTCATCGAACATGGCGTGAACGCTGGAGGGTGGGTGAGGATGGGATGGGGACTGCATGCGCCTCCAGACGCCACTTGTTTTCAGACCGCCCTTTTCCCGCAATTACTTTTCGGGTTAGTTTTTTGCTACGGGCGAGTGGGAGAAAGGGAGAAGCAGGGAACCATGCAGAGGAACGAGAACGCGCTGTGGAATGCCAAAACGGTTTTTGCTACGTCTGTTTGTCGAGAGGAGGTAAATAAGTTTGGGTTTGGGGTTTAATTCTTGACGATGATAACTGGCACTCAGAGTCGATCACGTCTGAACCCTTCATAACAGTCTGAGATACCATCTTGTTTGGTCACACCAACGATCAAGTTCAAACATTGCTATCTAGATAAAAAGCTGGTCCTTAATAATATGCCCAAAACCAAAGAACGGACCTTTTGCCCGAAGGGGGTTGGTCCAGTTGAGCAAATGACGTGCGCGCGAAGGTCACGGTTACTTGGTCCCACGGCTGGAAAGATTTACGCGCGCTGACTAAAACTTCTTTTTTGACGTAAGCGAGATTGAGAATGGGTTGAAAGGGTGGTTTTGTACCGGTTTGTTTGGAGAACGGGTGATCGATCGGGGGTCATTGAGCGGCGAAGGCGTTGGAGGCGTTAGAGGAGCGCGGAGACAAGATGAGTGGGCGGAAGTTAATGGGATTTCCCAATTTTGCAAATGAATGCAGGAAGGATGGAACTTGAAATCGTTTTAGTTTTGTAAAAATAGCAAAAAAAAAACGCAGGAAGATACCAGAATTACAGACAAGACAGGTGGCGACTGAACCATCCTAAGCAGGAAAACACCTTTTATGTGTCTCTCACATTTCTGCAAATTGATCTGTTTTTGGTTCACTTATCTTCTCCGGTTCTCCTAACACTTCTCTACGCTGTTTACGAGAATTGGCGCTTTACAACAAGTCCTATCTATGGTCCAGCAGTGTTCTTATCATCGCAAAATCAAGCAATTCGCAAGAGCGCCCATAGAAGTGGTGTAGATAATATTCAAAGATCACTTTTGAGAGGTCCAGAAGAAATGCAATCAGGAGGTTTCTGCAAAGATTGTTGACGCAGAGGAGAGATCAGATAAGGAAGCTTGAACCCGAAAGCGTTCAAGGACGCGTTTCGCCAAAAGCGCTCAAGAGAGTTTTCGACTTTGAGATAACCCGCCAAGAGACTTGATGGAATAAACACCTAAAATTGAATTGCAAAAAATGAGGAGACGAAACAAAACAAACTGGGTCATCGTTCCTTGCGACGTTCTTCGGCGCAAGTCGCACGCAATCAAAATTCGGGCAGAATTCAAAGGTCAGAAAATCTTTTGCACGATCTTTTAAATGAGCGGCAACAATAATCTGGGGCATGAAATCTAATCTCAAAAAGCAAAATTCAAGTTTTCCGTCAGGGTTTTGGTGGACTCAAATCGCTCGTCAGGCTCAATTCCAAATCACAGCTCGAAGGCCACTCCATTCTAGCCCACTTCCGTCAGTTCATGAGCTCTGTGTTTCTATCACCCCATCTCGCGCGCGGAGCGCTCGAGGCAATACACTTTCGATCTCGTGCGACTTTGCACAGATCACTGGCGCCGTAATCGTAATTGTGACGTCACGGAACGCGCGATACAGCAAAAAATACGCGCAACGGCAACGTAAGAAGAGACGCTGGGAAACGAGACCAAATAGAGGCGCAACGATCGCACTGAACGAGAATCAGAACATGAGCGAGAGGACGTTCGTCCGCCGCCGCCGAAAGTGGAACTGTGTTTGTCGATAATTTAATTAAACTGTTGGGGTAGTTTTGGTTAGACGTGGGAGGTCGATGGCATGGGGAAAAGCCACAAAACATAAAAGCATAAATGGCGGTCGGTTTCGGGGTTAGGGAGGCCGTCTTGGATGGTCTGACAGAGATCATAAAACTCGTTTTATTGTTTAAAACTGGGCGTTTTGAGTTTGAACTAATTCCCGTTAGACGGTTTAAGGTTTGAAAACGGGGCACTGTAGGGACCAGAAACAAAAGAAAATACCGGAAACCAACGGGAAAAGTTGAGTCGTCAACTCAAGTGGGTCTATCGACTTCTGCACTAGAGCCACGCTTTTATACTCCAGCACTTACCCGGACGCAACCTGACGTCATAACTTTAAGTTCGAAATACGGCTGTAAATAGTCTCTGTGAGTGTAAAGAGACTCAGAATTTCAGTTTTAAGAGGCGTTGATACTACAAAGTTCAAATAGCGCTGCAGGCAACTATTGCCATGTTTAGGAGAACAACCTGTCTGGCACTTGTGTGCCTATAAACAAGTGAGCTAAAGAATTTTCTCGACGTTCACAGAATCGTCGCTGAAGTAAACTGCAGTAAACAGACACGAAGTACGATGGTCATGTGACCGTCGTAGGATGAGAATTCCGCTTAGTATTCTATTGAAATCTATAAAGAAATATAAAGAAGTGCACACAAAAGACACATACGAATTGCAATAACAGAAACCGTTTTCAGTACGCCTACTGACCCTATCTGACCCCAGAGTCACGAAAGATCGCCCTTAAATGCTTGAAACCTCAAGGCAGAAACCCGTCCTATGACCGATCAAGTGGCTCTCAGAAAGTGTGCAAAACGTAAGACAGATTGACAGGAAGCGAAGGTGAGACAAAGACACGAAGAACACAGTTTTTTGCTCATTAATAACAGAGTCATGAGAAGGTCAGTTCTTTCAAATTTTGTGGGCATATCTGCCATGGCCTTGAAAAAAGTCACAAACGTCTCAATTTAGATAACGCAGGAAAAAGGTCAAATTGATGTAAGTTTGAGTTTCAACTAACCGATAGAAAAGTTTTGATAATTGTAAAAAATAGCAACAAGGAAGTGAGATTGTAAAAATTGGCGCTTTTTTAGGTCGTCTTAAAAGCACATTCAAGCGCGATTACATTTCATAATCTGTATTTAAGTGATCAACGACTTTAAGCGTCGATCAAATCATAGCAACCTGTTTGATTGCGGACGACCAAAAAGCCTGGGTTAACTTGTGGTTTGGGGTTACAACGGAAACAAGTTTTTCGTCTGTGGGATCAAGGTAAAAACAAAACACGGAAATTTAAGGGGCAACTGGAACCGAGGTGATCTATGGGATTTTGGCTGTCGGAGCAACGGCAAGGACAGCAGAGACCAGTAAACCTGAGATTAAAGGACAGAAGGTTCAAATAGGTCTAAGCCAACTTTTTGAATTTTTTGAACTTCAATAGAAGAAACACCAAAATTCAGCCAAACTCATTAATATCTCAACCCAAACGCTTGCATGTCACAACTTTCCTAATAAGCCCCACCCAACCCAATCATATCACTCATTTCTGAAAAGCACTTCTCTCGAACAAAGCCACTTTACCATCCCTGAAACCGAATTAGTCAGCTCACGGAAAAGCGCCGCAATTTGACTACTTGATCAATCACGAAACGCGGCGTCCCCCGCAATCACCAGCCACCACTCTAGTTGGTACGAGTTGGTGGTTAGTTCAAAAGCACACCCAACGTAAGATGACGGGTAAAATGCCCGGCGGACACTCACTTGCGCTCTCCGCCGCAACTGGTTTGCTGCGCCGCGCGCCAAGGGAGTGCTGCAGATGCTCGCGCGCGCCGCTCGTAACGAGGAACCAAAAGTGAAAAAATGGGAACGTCGGAAGGTGCTTTTGAGCGGTAAAAGCCGTCAAGGCCGCTCTGGGTAATCAGATGTTAGCAGCTCAAAGAGTACCTGCTCAAAAAAGTGTTCTGCGAGTTTCACGCTTGGTGATTTTAAAGGGAAAGTAGACCGGTCGTGTTATGTTTGCATGGATTTTTGATGGGTCTGGGTCGTAAAACACACCGCAGAATTTGTCAGGTTTGTCAGGTTAAGCAGCCATTTTGAATACAAAGGGGTGGTTAGAGTTGGTTACTGGTTACTCTAAGGGGGGTGGTTACTCTAAAAAGTGCAAAGAACTTGAGGTGAAGCGAAAATAACTTTCTTAAAATTAGTTTTCAAGGTCAGAACCTCTTTTTGTGAATTAATGTTAAAGACCCTCGGGTAAAGTAAATTATTAGCTCATAAAAATGGTAATGGGTGGACCAACTCCAAATTTACCCTAGCAAAAGTACCTCAAAATCAGGGTACAAAGGGTAAGGTTAAAAGTCTGATTCACCAAAAAACTTGTTGGCTTCTTGATTTCACGTTCCCTCATCAGGTTCACTATTGGCGTTTTAGACAGGTGCCGATCTAAACACCAAAACACAGTCAATGTTGAACATTGAAAACACACGCCACAACCCTGAAATTTCGGTTTTCAGACTCGCCGCGACCAAGAATACCCTAATCCAGTTAATTGAATGCATAAGCAAACAGCGTCCGTAAATCCGCGGCGCGCGCCTCCGCGCGCCATGCTTAGAGCGGTAACCCAAATGAGTGCACCATCACAGAGGGCGAGCAGTTACGGAACCGGTTCCACTCGCCGCATTTGGCGCCGCGGGAGTCTCTTTTGATGTAAGACAAGGTGGCTAAGGTGGCGCAAGAGGAAGAATATTATCGCGCTAGGAGACCAAAGATGTCTGGGTTTGGTCTTAGCCCCTTTTGGTCTTTTTTGGCTTTGACCTTCTGATCAGAGTTGTGGTATGTGTGTGGGTGATAAATTATGACTTTTTGCAGAGGGACGACAGGTTTATGAAATTGGCGAAAAATCGAAAGATCAGTTTGCGAAAACGTCATTAATTATAGTTCTTTGCATGTTATTTCAAACAACTTCTAGAATCTTCTAGAATCTGCATGACGTAAACTGGGTGTGAATTGACCGCGTGGTTTGAATTTTCAAGTGTCTTCCATTGCCGCCATTTTTCAAACCACTCCCGACGCCGCTCGCAGGTAAGACGATAAGAGACATAAGCTCTTTGTTTGCTTCTTCCTGGCGACTCCCCAGCGTGCGTTGGGAAACCATAATCTCGAAGGAACTGATTATGCTTAGTCACCTAAGGTAGTTGAGACCCCCGTTGGACGTTGAACGACGGTTTGTGATATATTGATTTGAGGGTATGATGCAAGCTTCTGATTGTTGTTATTGGCTCTTATTTAGCGCGCGGGGTATCAACCATTTTGTTGTTCATCTTCTGTGTTGTGTATCACCTCAAATTTAAATGAAAGTGTTCCTGGTGCAATCCTATCATACACGGTTTTGAACAGGATTTTTGAACTAGTGACTTGAACCGCATTTGCCTCTTTTTCTGTGCAACACGCTGAAAAACTCCGCTGAAACGCTGAAGAGCTAATTTAACAGTTTATTTTGCTATCTAACAACAAACAATAACAACGCTGCATTTACTGCGTAGTTCTCAACCGCGCGCAAAAATTAATGAGGTCGGCGTGGTTGCAGCCTTGGGGGGAGCAGCAGATTTGCGCTAAACGTGTAAATGTGTCTTAGTAAATTGGTTAAACTGTTATCTTACAAATTGGCACCACAATTGAGCGCGCGCTCCGCCGAGCTGGAATACATGCTCTACGGAGTTCTGTCCGGAGCGCAGCGCCGCATAGTCGACGTTTAGGCTCAGCGGGAGTCTCGAACCTATCAAGGGTCTCCCAGAAAATGAGCGAAATCTCCTAAAAACTTCAATAAAAAGTTCGAATTCAAAATTGTTAACATACGTCGTCGAGTTCCTGAGCACTTAGTTTTAGAACCATGACAGTAAGAAAAACCAGGCTGAATACGTTCATTTTCCGGAACCGGAAAAAGTGAAAATGGTTTGTAGGTGTCTGTTTTTATGCACCATCTTATCACGGTATCTCTGCTCTTTTGGTGACGTTGCTGCGCGGTCAACTGAGTTTCTTTGTTTCGGTCTTCTTGCTGCGCCGTTGTAGACGGGTTGCGATGGTCCTGCGGCACTGATAAGAGGTTAGTGTAAAAGAACGGTGTGTCGGTGTGAGGTTACCGTTCTTACGGTGAGTTATTTCGACAAAAGTTGAGCGAGTGAAAGCGACATTAGACTGGATTATCAACGCGAGGTTCATCTTGGATACTGTAGGTAAATTCTGTTTCATGACGTTTGTAGCTTGAGAGATTTGTCTTTGGTCTGATTTTGCGCTTCCACCACAAAACCCTGCTAGTTTGAAACTCGTGACTCTCGTTTAAAAGCGGTCAATTTGCCCATTTCCGGCAGTGTAGAACTTCCGCGTTCATTCCCAAATTGCAAAAGACGTCCGGTGCAAAGTACAGCGTGCTAAGATGATAATTCTGTCGCAAGCCACATGTGTAAGAGCAAACGAACCTTAGACGTTCAACGAGCGCGGTGATAAGATTCGAACACGCGGAATCGCGCGACAATATTAATATTCAGAGATCAAAAGGTCGGTCTGTTGTGATATGGGCTTCAAAGTCCGTTTGTCTCAAAGACCCAAAATCTGCCAGTTTGCGCTTTAGCAGGCATAGGCCGCAGTGGCCACAGTTTTAGTGACGTAATATTATCTTAACGATGACTTTGGAAGATCTGTTTAAACATCACTATAAAGACTTGGGTTTTCTGCTTTAACCTCAATGGTCCTACTTTCGTGTTTTATCACGCCCAAGCGAGCACACAAAGTCGAAAGATTCTAAACTGTGTCGTCACGCCACATGGCGCCATCTTTCCTGTTGTCGCTCTGGGGCTCTTATCAAGAAATGTAGCCGTTTAAGCTGTCGAATAATGTTGCCGACTGCACGCGAAACGTGGATTTCTATCAGATTCAAGATTGTTTTCCCACGTTAACGTCGACGTGAGAAAGACTCAAATTTAGTTCTTCCTGGTTTAGATGCCCGATTTAGGTCGTCGATTAGAACTACCTGCCGCGCAAATTTCCGGGATCTATCGCGAAGTCCTTTAAGGACTGTCTTAAACGCCTGGCACAACAACCACCTGTAATTGGGGGCGATCTCAAAGTAAAACTGAAAATGTAAAGAATTTTCCAGCTAGCTTTTGCGGCTAGCGTCGAGCGTCGGTTGGGAAAATTTACGGTGTTGATAAACAACCAATGCGCAAACAATCCATTGATAACACTGTCGGATCTACTGTACTCTATGTTGTTCAAAACAGGATACCTAGATTCGTCTGAATTCTCCATTCCCCATGTTTGTAAGTTCCGCTTTCAGCAGTGGGAAAACAGCTCGTGCTGATCGTCCAGCAAGCGCCACAAGGTCTTTGTACCTTGAGGCATGAGAACTCGTGTTTCTTGCAACTGAAATCGCCCAGAATAGAATCTTTTCTCATGCCTACTCTTGGGCAACCATACAGCATTGGGATCGACTACGCTGAGCTTTGATCGTCAATATCAGCACTTGGAGATCTCGAACGTTTAGTTCATGACGCTCAGGATTGGATTCTCGTAATGCAGGGGATTTGGTACTTTCGGAAATTTTCGTTGACGTAAGGTGGGAAACTGGGAGAGATCTGAAAAGACACAGACATGTCATACTCAGGTTAGAGTCTGAGATAATCTTGAAAACCCAGCACAATCTTGAAAAACCAAAACCCCGAACAATACTGTTAGGGCCTGAATCTTTGTTGACGTGGCAAGGAACGAATGGTGATAAGGACTGTTCACGTGACCTCTTCTCCTCACCCATGTTGCGTCCTTCAGTTCGACTTTTGACAAAGGCTCTGCTTTGTTCACAGCCGACAGTAAAGAGCATCCACATCAGTCACTTTCCTGGTACTCCGAGTCCAAATTTCAGCCTGATAAAGAAACGTCGCCCTTAGCGGCGCCGCCATGGGACCACTGATAGCAACCTTAAGCGATCTCCGATCTTGTCTTCTTCCTTCTATCTTCCTAACGTTTGATACCTTATTTATTGTACTGCTCTACGAAATTATAAACATGAATTCTACATTGTGAGCGGTGTTCTGGACATCGCACAGAGCAGAGATCTCTCAAAAGGGTGACTTTAAATGCCGCAACGCACAATTACAATGATAACAAAGGGTTATGTTTTGGAACTACAAAGCCAGTACAAGAGGGAGTGGATGAGTCCATAAGTCCTAAGGGGCTTGGAGTGTCTAACGTATCAGCAGCAGAAGTTCGCTTTGATTTGGGCTTTGGTGCACATATCCTTGCAGCACATTGCGGTGATTTCGGTTGAGCGTTTGCGGACCATGAAGGGCATGACTGAAAAGAATCTCAATTAGACAAGAAAGAGAACCGAGAGTTCTTACTCGAACGCTTTCCAGCAATCATGCCAGCAGGCTTGGTGCACCCGTTACAGATCTCGACGACAGTGTTGACCAGCTTCATTCCACAAAGGCGCATGAGCTCGTCGTCTCCGCGCTTGTACTTGCGGAACAGCGTCTCTGGCTCATAGTTCGGGATACCGTCGTAGTAGTTCTCCTGGAAATTATAGATGAACTTGATTCGTAATTGGTTTAGATTACCTCCTGGTTAAAACGCTTAGGCAGCACGTCGACTGAGGCTTCATCGGCCCACGACTTGGAGTAGGCCGCATCAAGCGGAGCCATCATGGCGAGAGAGGCGAGGACAACAAGGGCGACAGAGTTCATTGTTGTTTGTGGTGAGTTGAGAGCGGGAGAACCAACGAGGTTACCTGAGAAAATGCGCAGCGTTATATCCTTATTCCACCGCGACGCCACGCCACATTGTCTGTTAGACACGCCTTAATTCTAAATAAAGTTTACCAAACAACTCAAAAAATAACAAAACCAAAAAGTCAGACTGGTTTAGCCCACGCAAAGTATCCTACTGGTTAGTCAATGTCGTCCTAAGGACGTAACAGGGATAGCTAGATGTGCGTTTGATGGTTAGGGCAGAGAAAGTGTCACTTGAGAGACCCCAAGGGATAGGAGAACTAACTCTTCGGACATGTGCACAGGCTTATAACCTCTTAAGTGGGTGGAGCGAGCCGCAGTGAGCTGAAATTGCCCCACCCGGTTGGGTCAGGTGAAATTGATCAGAGGTGGATAAGAGGATATGGGAGCAGCTAATTGACACGATGGGACAAGGACGCCAAGCACAGACCAGAACTATTTTACACAGAATTTTCGCTGGAGCAGGTGCTCTAGTCGCACTCACTCGCACAAAGTGTGTTGAACGGTATTTGGGATTGTAGTGTATTCAGGCCAAAGAGCAGGACAAAACCCTCGGAAAAGCTATGTTTAGAAACTGCTGGGTGCGTAGGAATACAAATTTTTGTAATTTGTATTTAGGCGAGTTCTCAGTAGGTAGAGGAAATCGGAGAATCGAGAAGACGTGGGTCAATCACTGCCGGGAAGTGGGGTCGAAAGGCTAAGAAGGCTAAGGAGTCAGATACAATTCGGCTAGAACCACGTTCGCCAGCAGTCGTGCTGGAGTCGGAAATGGCAGGGAAAAGAAAAGTGGAGAGCGATTTTGACAGATTTGCGCGGTTTGGTTCTGGTATGAGTGGTCTAGACGTCTGGTGGAGACCGGTTTGGAACTATGACCACGTTTAGATTTCACCTGAATTCCAGAATCTAAGCACATCCAAACGTAAGCAAAAACGTTATCCACATCCACAATCCAAGCAACCAAGCCGACAAACAACCTGAAATGCGCCCGAGGCACCAGCTTATAATTAACGCCGGTGGGAATTTGGGGTCCCAAGATAAGGAAATCGTAACCTGTTTATCTCAACTAAGCGGACAACATATTTGGTGTGACTTTGGAATCCTGACGTCAGTGTATCACTGGAAGCGTTCAGCTCAATCCGTGATCTAATATTTCTCACGTGCCTTTAAATGCTATTAATGATGTGGATTTCGCGCGGTGCAGGCTGCGGGTGATTCAATTAGCTTTCAATTTATGCCGATTTTGCAGCAAAATAACCTGGTTCTTTAAGACATCTAAAGCATTTTTGAGAAATTTTCGAGATATATCTTCGATGCCTCATCTCATCCTTCGACCAATTCCTGTTTACCTCAATTTTCTCCATAATTTAGCCTTGTTGTCCGACTTTGGCAATCCCAAGAGGAATCGCTTATACTCGTGTAATATTTGTGAGAAAAAGTCAGCCTTGATTCCAATAACATCCAGCCCACGATATTGATATTGCTTACGTAAAAACCAACGAAAATTTCCCAAATTTTCTTATTACGTTGGGCTTGTTTTGGTAAAATTGACTAAAGTGGGTCTCAAGCGAAACTGTGAGGTAAGAGGGTGCTAAAGGATTAAAAAGAGGGCAGTTTGAGAGATGTCTCACGGACTTCAATAAGAAAAGTTCCTTGTTAAGTTTACAGAATCCAGGAAAAGGTAGCGTAACGTCGATGCTGTGGGAAGTAAACATAAAGGACAGGCCGTCATGATGTAGGCTTAGGGTATTTTGGGGTGGTCAGACTAGGGGAAGATTTGGGGATTTGGAGAGGTTAACTGAGATCTCCAGGTGAAGTTTTGGGTCTCGATTTGGCTACTCTCCAAAACCGATTCCCGCTGTTGCTTGAACGAAAAGCCAAAGCTCAGTGCTGCTATCCCTAATGACGCCGATCCTGCAAACCAAGTCATGTGGGTCATGCGACGATCTAAATTTACCTCGATTTATCGAGCTAAGCTGTAAACAAATGAGCACCTGTACCAGCATATGATTCGGAAAAACCCAAGTGAAACTTCAAATTTTGATGTTTTCGGCGCATGTCACGCAATATCTATGCGCTGCGCAAACCCGTGAGTTGGCTTGGTGTTTGGGTTTCTATTCCTAAAAAATTCATTTTTTGTGTGGGCGAGCTGCTCTATGAGATTCGTTCAAGGTTGGATTTAAAATGGAAATGTTGGGGATCAGTCTGGAATGACGCGTGAACCGGAGAATGTTAAGCTTGTTTTTACAATATCACACATGTTTGCCATGTGGTTAAAGGCCAGATTCTGAGGTTTGTGGAGGCTTGAGTGTGGGGTTAGTCATAAAGGATCAACTACATTAGAGTTTAAATTGGAAAACAAGAAACGGAAAGCGCTGCAGAACACGTATTTAAGGAATGCCGGAGATTCGAGAAGAATGTCGGAGGAAATTTGTAAACTACCGTCTGAAGCACTCCTCAATAACATGTAATCAAATCTCAGTAAATCTCAGTTTCTTAGCCCAATTAGCAATCTGAACATCGAGGTTTTACCCAAATTCGAGTTTTGCTATTTCTGTTTTTCAGACATCCACAAAACATCAACATCAAGAGCGCTCTGGAAATTCCAGCTGTTTACCCTAAAAAGGGCGTTTTTCTTAGTACTCTTCCTATTATTTTTCTGTGAGATTTTGCATAGGTTAATGGCGAAAAAACAAAATACCAATTTACATGGAAAAGTAAAAGTTTGTTTTGGACGGAGGACATGTAATCTAACGTGTTCAAAGTGGAAAACAACTGCATGTTCTTTTTGGAATCGCGTACAGGTGAACCGGGGCAACCGTCGCTAAATTCCACGAGTCCACCACGGGGTTATGTATTCAAAAAACTCGAAAACTCGCAAACAGCTAAGTTGAGAAAGCTGTAACCTCCAAATTCTCTATAACTAAAATAGGTTGGCCTGTTCTAAAATGCGCCAGCAAGGACATCACTAGACAAACTGGGCAGAAAGCAGACACAAGACAGAACAAAAATAAGTCCTCAAAAACACCTTTTGAATGCATAACTGCGGGTTGGACTTGAGAGCTCGACAAAAACATACTAGAACCATTAGAACACGGCCGGCTAAATCTAAAATTGAATTTAAACTAACTGGGTTTACCTAAACTATAGTTTGTAAAGCTTGAACAGAACATAATGGCTCAAAGAATGATACTTAAATGGCTGAAAATTGCTTAAGGAACTGATTTCACCAATTTTTACGTTACGTTTACTACCACGAGGTTTCCTCTAAACGCTATTCTTCAGTCTCCACTAATTAGCTCTCATCCTCTTTCGGTCAATTCAAGAACAACATGTCGGCTCTTCCCGACCATCAATTTCCCACCCAATGCTTTGATGACCAATTCAGTCTCTTCCTTGGGAATCTCTTAATTTGTAGTGTTCTGGAATTTCACAGAAGTTTCCTTACTCACCCAAAATTTCAGACTGCCAATGTGAATTTTAAGCTTCATAGCTTGAACAACTACACCTTCGGAGTCTGAATTGTGGTTACGTACAAAAAAGACAATTAGTATTAGTGTAAACATAAGGTTTTGAACTGCCAGAATTGTAGGTGTACTTTTGTCGAGCGATTTAAAAATTTTAAGTCCTTTTAAAAGCGTGCACTTGTAGGAACATTTACGCGAAACGGGCGAACGTCTGAAGGTTTGTTATGTTAACAAATTCGTTGGAAATTTGCATTTCAAAGTAGCCAGTGTATGCACTCGTATTGGGTAGGTTTCTAGGTCAGTTGGACAAAAGTGCTGAGTTAGACGTCAAGATCTTTCAAGAACTGTCATGAACACGATCTTTCCTATTTAATGTTGCGCATGTAGGAGTAGTACGTGGTAAATACACAACCAACCAAAAAGTGGCATAAGGGACCATAATCAGAATATCCAACACCTTGTACAATGAGTCTTAGGCCTAAAATGCAATTGATAGAGCGTCATACTCTATTTAATTGTCTAGAGATCTGAATTTGAATTCTGAGGTCTTAATTTCGCGTTTGGTGCAAGCCTATGTCGTTTCAAAAATTTTCAGCGTCTAGATATTTTTAGCTTAAACGTAAGCTAAAACGTTTGAGTAGCGCTTAAATGCAGCCTGTCCTGTACACCAGTTTAATTCACGGTTTTTGGAGTGACGTCTTCTACCACTTGCGCCACTCTCCCAACCTCAAATACCGATCATACTTTGCCCAGTTCTCCCCGAGGACCGAAAAACGTGGAAAACAGATTACTCTATCGAAGTGAGACAACACCGAATTTACGTAAACAGCTCCTAAACTAAAGTTTTTTGAATACGCAGGTAACATTTTAGTTTTACAGAACGTAGGCTTCATCAGAGTCAACGGAAAGAGCCACCTACGTGACTGACTGGGTTTGTAAAAGGTTCAAGTATCTAGTGTTGTTTCAAGGTTAGAAGTGTGCTTAGTACAGGCAACAGTTACAGGAAAAAGCCAAAAATTCTTGGAAAAAAGAAAGCCAGAACACGTGTTCAAAACAAAGACGTAGTGATTTCTTGACTCTTTGTCCTCATCTCGATATAGTCGACGAATTGTGGGAATAACAAATCTAATGTGCGCAAATCTTAGAGCTATTGTCTTCGAACGATTAGGTACCAAAAGCCGTAAAAACAAAAGGTAGGAACGTGTGCTCGTGACGTGAAAGCAAAACAAAAGTTTGTCAAAAATGAGACTCAAAACAGTAAAAATTAGCGGAAGTACGTAAAGTAAAGGTTATGATAAAACTGTTGTCCATACATTTCACCTATCTAAGTAAAACTCCGGGATGTTCCAAGTAAGAAACATCAAAGCTTTCTTTTTAAGAATCAAAGACACAGCACGCTTACCTTGCTTAGTTGAACCGTTCCAAGTCAGAATTGAATGAAGAGGGCGAAGCTTATATACCCGCAGACCTACAAAACCAGTGAGTTTCGAGAAAGCACTTTTTTAAGAATGAAATTGTGTCCCAAGTTTCTGAACTTGTTTAATAAATTTGTACTTGAACTTGCAAACAGTTCGGTCATATTGAGTCAGAGTTATAGAATTTTCAAGAACCGTTTTGTATTTGCTGAGACGTCAGTCTTCAGACTGAACTTTAGACGTTTTGGATTCGAATCAAAAACGAGACCATTCGTTTTTGGAGCACTGCTCTGTGAAACTCAAACTCGAATTGACTTTGGAGAAATGCATCTTGAAGACAAGCTGTCTCTTGGAGAGGACTCACCAGTCTGAGCCAACTTGCATTCTATGTATCATATGTGTATCGTGTACTGAATGGAACATTTGGCAAATCTCAATCTCGAGACAAAGTCGTACTTGATTTGGCCCAACCGAGTAGCTGGTCGCCAGTTACCAAGGAGTTAATTCAAACCAAACCACAGTTCCGAAAACTGGAAATCTAGATAATGTTGTATGTGCGTAACCAGTTAAAATACAAAACATTTATTCCGACAACTCCGAAAACGCCCTTGAACACAATAAACGACAATTTAGTGATGTCCTTCGTGGCCCTTTCCGTACTTGTATTCGGATTCCTTGTGGTCCTGGTGATGTCCGTCACTGTGCTTGGCGTGAGCGTACTCACCGTTCTTGTATCCTCCCTCGTGTTGCTCATGGCCCTTTCCGTAGTAGCCCTTGGCGCCTCCAGCCTTCTCGTAGTCGGAGTGCTTTCCTCCATGCGCCTTCTTTCCGGCGTGGTGTCCAGCGTAGTATCCTTCTCCATGGGCTTTCTTGGATTCGTGAGCTTGGCCGTGCTCGCTGTCGTAACCCTCGGTTCCGAAGGATCCCTTCTTGTAGTATCCGTCGGGTCCGGTTCCTTCGCTGTAGTACGAGTACTTCTTGTATCCTCCGGCGTCCTTGGCGTCGCGGTCGGCGTGCTCTCCATGAGCGTGTTTGTGACCTCCAGTGGCGGCGCCCTTGTAGTAGTCATCTCCGCCATAGTAGCCCTTCTTTCCGTAATCGTGGCTGGCCTTCTCGTAATCGCCGTTGTAGTGGCCATAGTCGCCGTACTTGTGACCCTCCTTGTGTCCTTCGTGGTCCTTGTCGTAGTAGCCGTACTTCTTCGCGTCAGCGTCGTAGTAGTCACCTTGTTTATACTCGGATCCAGGATGATAGTAGCCATAAGGGTTAGCGAGGGCCGAAGCCACGACGACGCCAAGGACGATCAGAGCGAGTGGAGAGAACATGAGGGGGATGGTGCTCAAATGAATGAGAAGATGATTTCTGAGGGTAGCGAGTGCACTTATATACGAGTGGGAAAGTGGGTCAGCTCATGGCTAGATGTGAGTTTTTGTCCGCGATAAGTGACTTTTTGGCTGTCCGTGACAAGTCAGCGCGGCGGCCATTGAATTGTGGCTTCAAGGTGGTGCGGCGGAATGTTGTTCCGTCAAGGGATAACTGATCCAAGGACGCAACGTTGGTTTTGGCTTGGGGTTTTGGGTGCAAGGACGAAAGTGACATGAAGGCTACACAGACGTGGTGGGAACAAGGAACCCGAGAGGGCGAACACTCTCACGCCTCCAGTCCACTCTAAAACTCTTACTTTTGGAAGGCTGAGATTTATCGTGTTTTGTACCCAACCGCTTTGACGCTGAGAAATCAATTCATCCTAAGCTGCAAAATACTGCACAGCTATGCTTCTAGGTCTGAAAACGCCGTCCCCATAAGACGTTTCCTTGCCTCGTCAACCCGTCCTGTTCTTCCTTTGTCTCAACCTTTAGGCATGCTCCACTAAACCCGAAAAGTGCATTCCAATTGTTTACTTCCTGCAAAGCCTCCCGGGGATATTGTCTTTGTCTGATATTGTCTTCTATTGTCTGCAAAAAACTGGACGCATAAAATATAAACTTGAGCGACGGGAACGGGATGTTGCAATTCTTTTGTTTCAAGGCGGCCTTTTGTTGCAGAAAATAGAAAAAAACGTCGTCGTCGTGTGAAAAAAGAGTCGTGGTTTTTTCAATTTTTGTGAACTTGAAATTCAGGTTTTTTAGGCTCTCCTTTTAAACGTAATCCAAACGACGGATTAGCTGCTGTGTAAAAGGAAGGAACCAACTTGCGTACCTGATTCCTCTAACCTCCAACAACCTTTCCTCTAACCTCATTGCAAAAGGTAAATCTGATTGTGACATCATTTGCAAAACAGCACAAAGCTAAAGTAATCGCAAGTTAACAATTTGCTGAATTCAGTCTGAAAACAGATTTTGCTTCTTCCAGACCCACACGAAATTGTCTGCTAAAATAAAGATCTGCTCCCTGCTTCTAAGTGAAAATAAAGATCTGCTCCCTGCTTCTAAATGATATCTCCCTGATTGCAAGTCCACATATTGCTGAATTTCGCAACTTTGTTAGCCTACGTGCCTTTCTGCAGCCTTCCAAAATAGAACATCTAGTAGTTCTCTTGCGTTCTCACGCTTTGCAGCATTTTCAAGCTTTCCCAAATCGAATATCTCATTTGGTGAATAATCTCACCGTCGTGTTTCACGCTCCCTTGAATTCCTTTCCCACTGATCATGCGTAGCATATGCTGCATTCCGCATTCAGAAACCAACGAAGATCTCCGTCTTAGCGCTCCCTAGTGCGTGGGAATGGGCGAACCTGATCATGGGCCCTGTGTGGTATAAGCGCAAATGCGCTATTCGGACAAAGTCTCCAGGAAAGCAGTTTGGACTCTTTTGTCAACTCATAAGGCTTCGTACGTACAATGTCCAATGTTCGCATAGTGGCAAAGCCTCGCGGACTCTGAGCCTTGTTGTGCTAGGTGGGTAACATAGCCAAATGTGGTCTTTCAAGTGGAATTCGAGCAATGAGGAAACATCGTAAACAGAACAAACACGCCTCGATGTTGACATTTGTGTTTATGATTCTAATTTGAAAGCGATTGGGAGCGTAATGCTATCTGCCACAGTTGGCGAATGCCAGAATTGGACGGCTGGTTACATAAGCACTTGACTTCA
Organism: Steinernema scapterisci; assembly: GCA_000757745.1. Taxonomy (NCBI): domain Eukaryota; kingdom Metazoa; phylum Nematoda; class Chromadorea; order Rhabditida; family Steinernematidae; genus Steinernema; species Steinernema scapterisci. The sequence continues at coordinate 30,080 of KN167592.1, forward strand.
AATTTCAAGTCTTTTTGTCGCTATGCAACTCTATGCAACTACCGCACCTCTCTTCTTTTGTAACTTTCCCCAACTTTTTGGACCTTTTTCAAGTCCCAAGACCAATCTCCAGCTCCCCAATTTAACCAAATTAGCTCGCGAAATGTCACTTCGCAAGTCCAGCACCAAGAATTAACCAGCTTGAGTGGATTTCCTTAACCCGAAATTCGCAATTTTACCCGGAATTCTCAAAATCCAATTAGAAAATTATGTTCGTTATCCGTCCAGGCAAAAAGGTCAACCGTTACTCAGCACCCTGGCAGCTGATCTCCTAATCAGAATCAATCTCGTTTATTCCTAAGCTGGTTGGCATGCTTCACTGCCGAAAAATGACGCCACTTTTCTGCAAAATTCGGGAATCGTATTCCTCAGCACGTATGCGCATGACGGCAGAGTGAGTGTGATGATCAGGATAGGTGATCGGGTCCACTTGACATCATTGTGGGGTTTGTATCCAAACTCATGAGACTTCGGTAAACAAGCTGTTTTTGGAGATGGCGTGCGGAGGCGACGTCAGGAGGTATGTACGTGGCAAACGGGGAATGTAGCCTGTAGCAAGTCCCGTGTTTGGTGCTTAGAATACCTACATTTGGCACTTGGCGATTAAGGATTACTGCTAAAAATTGTAAACACCTTCGCTTATTTACATAGAGCTAAAATTAAGCAAAAGCATTACAAAAGTGTTGATATAACGTGTAAATTGGTGATTGAAGCACATGTGAAATGTAGTCAAAATTTTCTCAAGATTCAGTTCGTCTACTTTCCGTACTTAACCTTATTTTGGACTACTCGTACATTTCCGCAAAACCGATTTTATCAGAAATTTGACTTTAAAGATATTTTTAGAGGTTTAGGAGCTTCCCTCTCATGGTCGCCGATTCAGGGACTCAGTCGTTTATAATTGTGCTTTGTGATGTAGTTTGTAGACACTTGAAAAAACGTCATTTTAGCTTCCCATCTAAGAACACAAAATGTCAAAATTTAGTGTTGTTGTTTGCCAGTGTTTTTCGGCTAATCGTCACCGACCTTAAATAACGCTTACTCATACAAAGCGTGACTGACATTTGTTTTTTCCGAGCGATTTTCCGTCTTTTTGAAAAATCCAAGAGTCGTGTCATTCCTGGCCTTATTGCCTGAAAGACCATGTTTTTCTGGTTTCAATTCCCTCTTCAATCTTCAAACTTCCTGAATCTTAATGCATGCTGAGGAGTTCTGAGTGGTTAAGTTAGTGCTGAGGAGACCCATGAAAAGTATTAAATTTCAGACACTTTTTCAATTATCAAAATTTCGCCTTTTCTTGCAAATACTAGGAACCTAAGACTAGGAACGCATTATTAATATCCAGCGCACATCCGCCTTGAGTCACAACAATGGACTCTCATTTCCACCCTCACATCACATTATCACCCAAAAGCTTTCAGACCCGTCTAAAAGGGCAAAACGAGTCTGACATTTGGCATTCAGATGCATTAGGGTTTCCACTGCGTAATGAAAGTCATTCCCTTTAAATGTTAACTTCTTTTGTCTCCCCTTCTTTGTGTCCTTATTTAATTATGCAAACGTGATGTGGCGGAATTCAGAATCTAATATTCTTACCTCAAATGCCATTTTCCACCCGCGTCTATTGCTTTAATGCATGAATATCCAACTCTGTTTCCTTGAATTCGAAATGTTTTTGTGTTTTTTGGTTGATTTAATATTCGGAGTCAGTGACACCATATCTGTTTAGGCTTAAGATTTGCTTCTGCGTCTAGACTTTTCACCTGATTTCTGTTGTTATGAAGCTAAGAGGCTAAATTGCGGAAATAGAATTCTGCTATTTTTCAGGTCTAAAAGCGCACGTACATGTCCAGCTAACGTCAGCCGAAAGTTTGTAGTATAGCAACGCAAGTTTAGGTACAAAAACTGGTAAACATGAAGTTCTTAAAATAGATCTATGCTTTAACGTGCAGAATTTCGTGCCCGCTCATTCCAAAAAGGCATATTTTGTGTCCCTCTTTTACGCGTAAACGAGCAGTTTTATATAGTAACTAATCTCAGCTTCATCACATCGCTAATATGACCAAGATTAACATTTCAACAGATCTTCCAATTTCCTTATTGCACTTGCTTGCTAAAATACTTTGAGAAGATTATTAGAATTATGCCAAAAATATAGGATTTCCTGATTTCTCATTAGGCAAAAATGTTGCTTATTTGGAGTCGCGGCTTATTGGAATGAAGTCAGAAACATTGAAATAGACTAAATAGCAAGCTAGAACTGGGCAAAAAGTCCAAAAAGCCATGGTATGCGCCTTAGATGGTCTTCGGTCAAATTGGTCTTGACATGACTTCCTTGATCTGCAGCTCTTTAGCAATTTTCATGGGCTTAGCTTATCTCGTTGTCAGTTCAAACTGCCTCTCGCCTCCCCGACAAACTTTTGACCACATGCTTGATTAACTATTTTCGTCTATTTTCGTGGGATACCACAATTAAATCCCCCAAAAATACTCACCACGTCACCATTAACCGGACGACAGCTTTACCCTGTAGTTCCCCAACGTCACCAAATTGGCTAAATTAATTTCTCCTGAAACGGAGCTGTTTACTAGCCTAACTCATCACTACGATCTTCAACCTCCTCCTCTCATTCTATCAAACTTTGTTGTTGTTTTCCGAAGGCGCCATAATGAGTTTAGTCACTTCCTAGAAGTCTATGTGGCGTATTATTATGCATGCTGCGTGGATATCTCAGACGGTTCAAAGTATGCGATCCTATTTTTGGCGATCCCTTGGGACTCGTTACGGCCTAACTTGTGTCACAATGTGTGGCATCATTTGACGACTTTTAGCACATAGCTTGACGCGAGCGTTTACGGCTGGCCCCTAAGGACGTCGCCGGTATCCCTTTACGTGCGCATAGGCTCAGTCTGCTCACGCATGTTTCCAAGTTTACCTCTCCGCGGTGAGAAAACTCGTGGTAAACAATAGCTTGCGGACCCACGTATGACGCACGTTATCATGAGCCCGCTTGGGAAATCCGCATTCCCGGAGATGCCGGAACTGAGCAAAGGCCGGAAATTGGAGCTGTTCGGTGTAATCGTAAACAAATAGTTGAAACACCAACTTTGGGGTCCACTAAATCCGCGGAGGAACAACGCAAGAGATCAGCGTGGTTTTTGGTTTTGTATGCACACGGTTGCAAGCTGGGTAAATATTTTTGTTTGTTGTCACAAATGCGTGAATAAAAGCGAGATTGTAGTCGTAGGTCCAGTTGAGCTATGGTCTGCTGGGTTCCAGCTGAATGCGATACAACATGCCGGAACTGCGCAAACTGAGCAGATACAACATGACGAAGTGACATAAGGCAGCTCTGAGGCTATAAAATAGTTAAATTCAATTTTAGTTAAATTAAAGTCTTAGTTAAATTTAAGACCTTTGGCTCAGCATAAACCTTTGGCCCAGGTGTACGTACAAGTCCAAGAACCAAAAATTCACAAAAATATTTTTGTTTTAGAGCTTCTTGATCAACGAGTTCTAAGAACACGTGTTTGAAAGTGTGGTTGAGATGTTGACAATTCTGCAAAATTTCAAAGTTCGGAAAGTTATAGTGGCTTATGACCACTATGAAATTTTGACATGCTTGCTCGCTTTAATCCATTATCTTAAGTCTGATCAATTCGTCATGTTGTATCTCGGCTTATTGAACTAGCATGCTAGGCTTAGTGATACCATAAAATTCAAATCCTTTTGTTTACATTTTGTCAAATTCGAAGAAAAAGTGTATCATCACCGCCTTAATCCACCGTCGCTCGTTATTCATAAGACTCTGGTTAAAATCAAATCAGACTTAGCATTTTTCATGGTCTCGAACATTCTCAGTCATCAGTTCCTGCTTAAAAGATCAGAAAATCATTTTGCTATTTTTGGTCATAAACATGATCAGATCCACATTTTCAAAACAACCAAAAAGGTCATCTTAAATTTGGCGAACGGATTAAAGGCTTTACCGCATTCATAAGAAGACGAAAGTTCAAGGCGACAACGGGGGCCAATGCCGAGGAAGAGATCAGAAAAGACACCAAAGATCAGAAAAGGCTAATTTTGGGACTGAGGAACAAGACGACCGTTGGCCAGAGGGTTATTTGGCTGGAGGACTTAGGCTTCTTCCTGGACCTGAACCATTGTGTGCCTTTCCCTTAAACTGCTTTCAAGCCTATTTCCGGTCGTTACTTCTGTGCTTCTGATCTCCAATTCTCCAATATCCAATAACTTCCGTTGTTTTGACCCGTTCTCCCTCGTCTGGCGCAAAAAGCAACAAAACAAAAACAAACGTCATAGTTTTGTATTTTTAGACGTCGCAAATCTAATGGTTCTAACGACTGATTCCCTTTGCAAAACCAAGAAAAAGCAGAAATAGAATTCCCCAGCGCAATCGTTGGAAATGTTGCCTTCGATGTCATTAGCTGCAAATTGAGCTTTTTGCAAGAGAGGCTCTTTTGCCGAACTCAGGAAATGACTTCCTTTTACGCGGAATGAAAAAGTGCTAATTGTTTCTATTTTAGGGCATGTAAACAAGTGTTACGTGTTAAGAGTGGATTTGGGTCTGGAAATGTGTTTTGCAAGGCTTTTTTGGGTTCTGTTTTGTGTCTGGGCACCATTGGACTCTAGTTCCCCAAGGAGCCTTTGTTAACCAATCCCCATAAGGTCCCTAATGGCCTGTTTGTCTATACATAATTCAGACCCAATTCCAAGCACAGCCCGAATTAAGAACCATGCCCTTATACCACAAAGAACTTTGTCTGAAATATTCATCTCCCGAATCTCCGATTCCTATCATACCTTCCAGTCCCTTTAACAGGCTCGAAAGTAGCGAAAACCCCTCCAAAACCAAAACAACGATGATTTCAGAACACTTTGATATCAACAAGATGCGCTCATAATTTACATGCTTTTATTTGCACATTTGCGCTTTCTGGGAATGTTTTCAATCCATCTCGGCCTACGCATGATAAGTGCCGTCGCGACGAGGATGAATCAGGCGTGGTAAACAGCATTATAGTAATTTGTTGCCAAAAGATTCTTAAAATAGCTCAGTTTTTTGGTGCGGAAAACTTAGGTTTTGGATTTGCGATTTCTGAAAGATTTCTGCAAAACACGCAAAACGGAAGTTTTGACGCTGGGAGTCTGCGTGGTCACTTCCTGGCGTCACATCTGAGCCGGAAAAACGTTCTTAATGACACATTTTTGGAAGTCGGGAACTCAGGCTTGTGACGGGCCTGGAAAAGTCTCCAAAGGTTGGCGAACACAAGGTCAAGGGATCAAATTCCTCCTGAAGCCCATCAATTTTTCATGTATTTCAAAATTTCTAATCTCTTCAAAAGTTTCCAGTGGCTTCTTAGAAGCTCCATAAAATCCCTCAACCCCATGGCAAGGTGTAAAATTGTTTACTTTCCCACATCTCCCATCTCAGATGCGCGCTTCCATAAACAAATGCGATCTAAGAATCCTCGGCATGCGCGCCTAATGGCTTTATGCAAATGTGGCATCAACAACCACGCAGAGATAAGACTGTAAAATCGCGCCTAAGCGGCGCAAACAACATTCCGAGATGGAACTATCTGGCAACATCGACTCTTCGGAGTAGATGCAGCTTCCTGTACACCCGTGATATCCGTGTACGAGCGCGCGAGCGGGGAAACATCGCCGAAACGAAAACAGAAAATACCGCCGCTTTCCAGACTATGCATGTGAAACGTGGCGGAGATGTGTGAACGGCTAAGGGTTGCGGCGTGCAGGCGCAGAAACCGCCGGCGTCACAATTCACCAGCTCTTTTCGCGTTTTTCCATCGTTTTTTCCTTGCAAGATTTCCTTGCAAGCGTTAATTCTTAAAACTCTTAGGCCTAGTCACCAAATCCTAGCACCCACCATCCCAAATTCCTCCCCCCACTCCCACTCATCCAAGCGAAATTCCCCTCCTCACGCTCCCTAATCCTTATTGCCAATCTCAAACCCACCTGTCCACCAGTCCCACCAAATCCCAGAAACGGCTTTGTTTGTATTCCCAATCTCAATCATGTATAGGCCTTAGGACCCCGAAAACGATTAAGGATGCATGGATTCCATCGCTCTGCACACAATAAGACGATTTTGCTCTGTAATATCCGGTCCTCCCCTGAATCTTACTCAGCTAATGTCTTCTTTTAAAAGGCTCTGAATTCCCTTCAATTTTGCAAAATGCCGCTCTCCCATCCTGCAGGATCTTCGTTGACGCAATCGTGGTGCAATTACGGTAAGTATTCTTGTAATTGACGCGCAATGTCAGATAAGGATTCTGCCCTATAAGGCTGTTTTTAGCTAGTGACGTCTTCTCCCATCCCATATTTTGGCACAAACCCACGTTTCCTATCTAAATTACCATTATTTGTATCCCCATGTTCACTGTAGAGACGCTTACGTCAAACGTGGCCTGGTGTTTGAGAGCTGTAGAGGCTAAACTTCGGTTCCAGGATGCCAATTTGAGGCTATTCTGGAATCTTCGACGATCGGCGGTTAAGGGTAGCGATTAAATGTGGCATGAGTGCGGCGCTTGTTGACAACTTGGGTAATCACCAGTAATTTTCAAAAATCTTGAAATTAAGCGTTTGGTCATCTGATCATGGTGTCTTCACCGCGATTAACCCAAATTGGGCAGCACTTGACTCAGATCTAAGACGTGCAATTTTCCAGGTCCTTGTTTACCCCAATTTACCTTGAGATCAACTGATGTCCCGTGTTTCTATCACAAAAACTTGTCATGGGACACGAAGACCGTTGTTTGGCCTCTGGCGCCCCCGTCCCTGGCAGCCTCTCCACGGCTGCTTGTGCCCACTTCCGAACCCGGACGTTTGGCTGCTTCCGTATGCGCTCCGCGTAAGAGCCGAAAGAGAGCTGGCGACAGCTAAGCGGGGGACACACGGCGGCTTACCCGAACGAGAGCGGGCTGAGCTAATGCAAACACATAAGCACCCTTGGTAGGGCAAACGTCTCCTGTGCTTCCTTCTCTCCCGACGGGCTGAATTTCACACGGCAGAATCAATTACTGAAGGGGGACAGAAGAGAGAGTGTGTCGAGCCCCCCAGTCCACGCGGGCTGAGTGCATAGCGGCTGTCCCGGACCCCAATTCTTCGGTTCTTATCGCCCTCTCGCCGTGGGTCTGGAGTGGATAGTCCTTTGTAGTGGCTTAGGTGCTGCGGGAAAACCGTTTGATTTTTGGCCTTTTTGGAGGAGCGATTTGCGGGAAAAGGAAACCTTTTGCTAACTGCGCTAATCGCCTCTTTCGGAATTTTTTGAACTTTTTTTCAGCAAAGGCAATTTTGGCTGATTGGCTGAGATTGCGGATAATTAGCGGGGTAATGGCTTCAGGAAGTGGTGTTGACAAGAGTTTACGTTTTTGGACTTTACACTAAAGGGCATAGAGTTGTTACAGTACATTTCAACCTTTCCAAGAACTTGTAGTCCCACTTAAAACGACGGTTTAGGTCCTTCAAACTAGCCATCACCCTTCATCCCCCCATGCCTAACTCTCCCAAGGTCCTCAAATTTTCATGTTGTCCTCGCAAAGGTCAACTAATCAGAATCGCCTAAATTATTAATAGATCATTATGCGCCTGCGTGCTCGACCGGATTGGTTTGCATAAGCAAAATGTCACAAAACGGCCTCTTCCACTTTGTCAAAATTGCGAATTTAGCGCGCGCGTGCATCTCTTCAGCTTTTTGACCTTTTTCAAGCACATATGGCGGCCTACGCGCACTTAACGCCGTTATTTTGCTTATAAGACCAACGCGATCGCTCCGATGTTGCAGTTTTTGCTTGTTTGCGCGGCTGCGCCGTATTTGGATGTGTGGGCTGTGGTCTTTGAGGTGGACTCAAACCCTTAAACCGATCCGGGAATCCTAAAGTAGTCCTCAGATTAGTTCCCATGATCCTCAAAAATATTTTTTCTTAAAGTCTAAACTCCCGATGTTGCCGTTTGTGCTAAACCTCATCCGTATGGGAATAAGGAACTTCTTATCCGACTCTCGAAATTCCCATTTCCTGGAGTATCGGATTTCAGTCCGCAGAGATCACTGGATAAGCCTGCCCGATTTCGATGCACTCTTGTCTGCAGCCAGCGCTTTTCCATTTTTTGGTTTCATCTTACCAAGTTGTTTACGCTCTTTTTGCACTTTTTCGGAGATTTCTCGAAAGTTTCAAATTCAAGGGCAGCTGTTAGATAGGGCCGCGGTGTTCTTGATGAGCGGTTCTTGAGATCCTGACCTCCCTTTAAAATTCCACTTTACGGTTTCTGTTTTCGTGCTTTCAAGGTTAGACAAAAGGACTTAGGCCAGGCTGTTCTTATGGTCTTATCTAACACTCTAGTTTATCAGTAAATTGTGACGTGCAACCTAGAATGAAATTTGCCTGTTTTGTTGCTTGTTGTTAGGGCTTGCGATAATCAGGTATGAAGACACGATCATGTAGTTTTGTCTAACAGGAGAATAGGACATATTGTTGTTTTTGGACACGCTGCAACTCTAAGAAACACAGGTTTTAGGCAGTCATGAGTAAGCGGAAAGGGTAGTTTCAAAACTTCATTTTGAGCAAACAATGTCTTAATCATGTTCTGTTTTGAAAACATCTGAGCCTCAAGATTCCGAGTCCAAAACCCATTTTGATTTTGACCGGCCTTTGGTCTTTACGTAAGCAGTTCTGTCTCGTTTTTGTGGTTTGAAACATTTATAATTGTACACTAGAGGAGTTCAAGGTGCACAGGCCAGCAAATTTGTGGTTTTGGAGTCTAGGACACTGACGCAAACCGGAAATTGGAATTTACGTCTTAGACAATTTTGACGCCGATGGCACCGTCACGCAGTTGCTGAAATTTGCAGAATATTACTTACGACATGATCCCAAATTGAGACGATGATTCAAGACATCATCTAAAAGCTAAATCTGATAATCTGAAATCGTTAAAAACCTCATGCTCTCCACTCTCGACTTCCCCACAAACGTTCAAAATTTTGACGTAACTGTTTAACCAGTGTCGTCACAAGACGTCCAAACAAAACCAAACCGGGAATTTCTGTTTCCTGGGAATTTCTCTTGTTTTTTTTAATTTTCCAATGGCCCTGTCTACATTACGTTTTTTGTTTGGGAACCAACCTGTTCCCTTAACTTTCGTCACAACTTTTTGCCTACGGCACACTAAACGATCTAAAAATGCTTCGTTTTTGAAACGCGTCAGGCTAATTTTGAGCACAAAATATCGTTTTCTGGAAAGTTTTGAGGTAATTTTTGGGTTAATTTGTGATCGTTTTTTGTCTGTTTTTCCTAACCATAATGACAGTCGAAGGCGTGGATTTCGCCTTATTTCGTCTGTGTTTTTCGCTTATCCTAACTGTTTCCTTGAACCCTGGTTTCTTCTGCTTCCTGTTTCTAAGCCTGCAACGCTGTTTTCCTTTGCCCCCCTACGCTTCAGCTGCCTATTTTAGACTTTTACGAATATTGACGAAAAACGTAAACACTGAATTTTCCCAGCGACGTCACAACCAAGCTGACCCTGTTATCCAGAGCACTTTCCCAGGTTTAGATTCCAATCGGTCAATTCTCAGAAGATTTCTTTCCAAAAAAGGGCTTTTTAGCCACTTTGACGTGAGATGAGATAGACGTGCTTAGGAGAATTTTGAACTTGACCTTGGAACTAAGTTTTGACTTTTAACTACAAATGGGACTAAGAAGGAATTGATGAGGTAATACAACTTTTGTTGGGTCGGATGCCCTAGGGAGGAAATGTGGGTTTGCAGACTTTTTGGATTCTGACACGGAAGGAATGGAAATAGAAGGCTGCAAATGTAGAAGTATTTGTCAGAATTCGGATTATAAACAGGTTGAATTGTAGTTTAAATGGGATTTTTCAATTTAGATTCCGTGCGGTCACAAGTGGGTGGCTGGAATTTAATAGGTTTTGAAACCCTAGAACAGCAAATTTTGAAATTGGACTTTCAAGAGGTGCTTTCTCGTTCAAAACGTCAGTTTTTCTCATGAGCTCTTGACCATTCAAACCCGAACTGAATCCCATCATTCTTTTACCCTTCCCAAAGAGGTCAAATCTCTGAACACTAAAATCGTCCTTTTGTTCTCCCAAGCTCTTTGGAAATTCCCAGAATTAGACATGCTACCAGGCACCCAAAAGTGAGTCACTGTACCGACCGTATTCTAAGTTTTCCCATGACAAAAATACGTCCTGTTCGTCAGTTGCTACATTCTGAGTAATTACTTGCGTGTTGGACTTGTTTACCTGTTGTTTGAGCTCTTACGCGCGCGAGCGCCATTGTGTGACTTTGCCCTAGGATACAATCTCTCACGCAATCAGAAAGTCCAAATTTGCCCGAATCGTGTGACGACGACATTGCCGTTGACAGTTGACATGAATTCGGCGAATTCGGGGAGAACTTACTTACGCACATGCTTAATGATATGGTTGTGGGTACGAGGGTTCAGGCGGCAATACAAAAGCAGACGAGAATTCATCTAATTTGTATCTATTAGGAAGGACACTCAAGATCTAAGGATTTCTAGGTATAAAGGAACTAGAACGTGGGGTTCACGTGTTTCACATGACAAACGCAGTTTTTTGGAACACCAGCGTCGCAACTTCCGTACTTGAACCTAGAAACACAGATTCGACCTAAATTAGGTGATGAGCTGAGCAGATTTTGTCAACAACTTTGCTGGGTTTTTGAACCCGCGAGACGAAGATCCTGCTAAGTGCACATCGGATGGTGCGCGTCGCGCACGGTGGCGGCAGCTGAGACTTTCCCGCTAATTCGATCTATGTCCGTGGAACCGGTTTGCACAAAGAACGCAACTTCGAAGTGCACAAAACGATGGGAGCTGATAGGGAAACCGTTCAGATGGATGACCTCGCTAAGAGTTTTGCACTGTGGGGTCTTTGACTTTTTCAATTTTTTGAGTGACACTTCGCAGAGAATTCCTGAGAAATTCAACCAGACGTGCGCATGTCGTCCCATTTGTGACTAAAGAATACGTTACCTTTGAGGAGGAGAAGGTCAATTTCAACTCGTCCTATAACTCAGTAACCCTTTACGTGTGTCCTTACTCCACGCATAATTTGTTTTGCTCGTATTATTCACCTGCTCTTATTTCAACTTTTGAAAAGCTGACGTCTAAATTGTCCTCTAGGAGCGCGAACCATTTAAGATCTAAATTTCGGTGTGTTTTGAATTTAATGGTTAGACTTTTGTTGATTTGAGAACTAGAATTCCCCTTTAAGACCACTCTTCGCGGAGGTTGAATTTCTGAATCCTTTGTGTCTGCGGCCTCGTCTGGCTTAAAGTTCAAACAAATCAAAAACCAAGCCGATTCCCAGAGTTGCAGTGTCCGAGACCTAATTTTGAAACTTTCCCAAGTCCGGCTTCTAATGAGCTCTTGTTATATCTCTCGACTAATTGCAGGAAGTCCGCAATTGCATGTGAGTAATGTATGAGCTCAGAAGTGCATCCCAGAAATCTCTTTTCCTCATGCGTCGTCGATCGCGACAAACATGCGTTTTCGCGTTTTCGGCGGGGTTGCGCGCCGCCTTCCGCGCACACCACTTGCGTGTCCCGCCGCCGCAAAAAGGAAACTCCCATTTTTGGCACACATGCAACAGCCGCGTCGGCGCCGGCCGCGGCCGCGTGTGCGTTTTTTGCGCAACGCCCCAAATTAGGCGCGCCTACTGTATGTCCGCAGGTATAATTGGATGTCGAACGGGTGGGACGTCCGTTCGCCCTTAAAGTTCGCGCTCCTCCCCCTTCAGGTGTTTATAAACTCTGCGCACCTTCCAAATCTCCAATTGTTGGACTCAAGGTAGTCCTTGCCGGGTCCATCGCCTCTCCTCTCTCTCTCTCTTCTTCCGACTTAGAAACCCTCCCGGGTCTGGTCTGCTGGATTCCTCTCCTGAGGCAAAACTTCTCTTCCAGCTTCAGTCTTTTGGAATCCTCTCCCTTATCCCTCTCTCAACTTCTCTCCTTTCGACCCCTCCCTCTTTATGACGTGCCACCATTTCGCGCTCTTGTGACCTCAACCGTTCCCTTATGTGAAAATCTCGTTTCAGGTAACCGCGATTCCTTCCCGCTCTAAGGCTGCTCCAATCTCTCCTGCCACACCGAAATGGTCCGCTCCGTCGCTCTCCTCGTTTCCGTCATGGTCCTCTCCGTGCTCGTCAGCACCGTGATCGCCCACTCGTATGCTCATCCTGAGGTAAACAAATTTTCCACACCACTCATAATTTTAGCGTTATTCTGAATCTATTTGCTGATTCCTGATCTTTAGGCGGCCTCTAACGACGTCAACGAGTTTCTGTCCGACTCCGTTTCCGACTCCGCCTTCAACACGAACTATTTCTCCCGACGGCTCGCCCAGAAACGAAGCGACGACACCCCTATCCGGGTCTGCGGCCTGGTGTTTCTCCGCAAGTCCCAAGCCATCTGCAGCTCCCTGAACAAGCAAATGGCGTACTATGGCCCCGGTATGTATTTCGCGAGTTTCAGCTTTTAGCTCACTTCTGTAATTCCAGACAGCATCGCACGCAAATGCTGCGTCGATGGATGCTCGAAGAACTGGATCAAGGAGAACCTCTGCCACTCCCTTGGCTAGCCGGCATCTCCTCCTTCCACTTCGATCTCCAAGCTCCTCGCCGAGCTCTCCTTCTCCACGGGTCAAGCGCCCTCTTATATTTAGTTTTAGATTTTTATTTATTGAGTGGATAACTCAATAAAGAGTTTGGTTGTTGATGTGTGCAGTGTGCTTTTGTGTGATTGCTTAACCCTTTCCTGGTTTGACACTTTCCCTTTCGGGTTTCGCTCTTTCCTTTCAGTTTGCAGTTCGATCTTAGCGGTATGCATGGGCCAAGGCTTGATGAAGTTGGTCCAGAAAGTAGAGTAGTTTTCGCTTTGCAGTGTCGTGGTCTTTGCCTGAGGACCTAAGCTTGTTTCCGCCTTTCGTGCTCTGATCGAGTGATTGAGGTTCCGCTTGTTCAGGCGGTTTTGTTGGTGAGATTAGCACTTCGAATGTTCAAAAGACGTGGCGAGAGGAGGTGTGAGAGGAATCCGTCGCGCCGTGAACGTGATAACGCGTGTGTGGCCTAAGCTACCGTAAACTAAGCCTAGTCCTTTTTCCAGGTAATTGGCAAGTCCCTTGCTTCCCTTGCGCCAATCCCACTCCTGCTCTCTCGTCCCCTCAAACCACAGATCTCTGATCACATATCAAAGATGGCAAACCAGATGATCTTTGTTTCCGTCCTCGTTCTTGCCGCTCTTCTCCAGGTCACCCTTGGACAGTGGGATCCTACTTTTGATGATCAGGTAAGACCTCAGGGTTTCGAGCTTCAGCTTATCAGCGTTGTTTCCAGGAAGTCTACTCGTTTGCCGCAGCCCGGGGACCTCTGTCGGCACCCTTCCCCTACAAAGCTTTCGTCCCCAACCTCAAGAAGAGGGAAGAAGAAGGACACCGCTACTGTGGAGTCCGCATCATCCAGGCCGCTCGTGGAATTTGCGACAACGGATGCATTGGATTCCGCCCGATGAAGCGCTCAGGAGGAACCGTCACGGACAGGTGCTGCAAGAACAAGTGCACCCACAGCTGGATCAAGGAGAATCTCTGCTGCAAATGAGCTCGTCGTGCTTTCGTTTCCATCCGTGCTCCACTTTCTCTCCAGGCGCCGATTCCGAGCGGGTTTCCCCTCCTTCACTCCCACAAAACTAGAGAGTAGATCTGTTATGAGTTGTAGAGCGCGAGGCTCTCGATGCGTTGAATTTTCTTTGTTGATGAAAATGCGTGGAAATTTAAGCATTATTTGGTTTGATTTGTAATCTTATATGCTGTGGTTTGTCATTAAATTATGTTAAAGCGATGCGAGTATTTGAGATATACCGGTACAGGTTTAAGAGTCTAAGCAGCTTTGTGGTGTATATTTAGAATTTGAAGGGCAATTTCCTCAAGGAGGGCATTGGCCAGCTTAGGTGAAATGAGGATAAACAGACTTAGAACGGTCTGAAAGACATCAAAACGTAGCTTTTAGCTGGTTAAATTTTGTGAGCAGTCGGCGTAATTCCTTGTGCAGATAAGTGAGATGTCATTTCACACTTTGGGTGCAAACGCCGGGCTTTACTTAAACTTCAACGGTGGTGTAGGTGTGATATTAAAAGTGTGAGTCATCAAGGACTTCAAGCTTACGTCAAGAAGATGACCTAAAATCCTAGTCTGACTCTTTGTTTATGTTAGCCAAAATCTAAAACCCTCTTTACCCAAAACTCTACTTCAAAACATCCAAGTTATAGACTTAAATTTGAGATTGAATCAACACAAATTTCGCAATTTCAAATCAACAAAGAAATCAACAAATTTCGCAATTTGAAATTGACAAACAAACCTTTTTCAAGATTCGTCACCGCCCACGGCTGATCTTTGTCGTAATGTTTCACATTTCCGATGCAAAGATCAGCATGCAAATCCTTTGAAACCGCTTTTGATCAACAACAGTACAAAATAAATAACATATGAATGTTCATATATGCGTAAATGCTGGCAAACAAGCCCACGCGAAGGCAGATGGAAGATCTTTGGCGAGCCCTTGGATTTGTTCGATTCACTGAATGCCAAGATTAGACGTAAGAGATGATAACATAGTTTGTAATCCTGAATGTCTCGTTTCTAAGTCCGTTCTGTGACCACATCCCAAAGACAAGGGAGCACCAAATTACTCGAATATTTGAATTTGGGGAACGCATCGCCATGCGGCATCGTGGTTATTATTCCATCTGCGCTCACATTGTTTGCACCTCTCTCCAAGTCTCTCTCTTTGTGGCGCTAATCCGCAGTCGGTCGCAAGAGTCGCTGCCCCGGTCATCCGAGGGTATTGTCGGCGCCCGTTGCGTAAATGATTACCGAAGCAATTACGGTACGCCGCGGTGCTAAACAACAAATTAGTTCACGGGAGAGTGGCCAGGCGGGAATGCGATAGGGATGTTGGAAGCAAGTCGGGTCGGGAGCGGCAGGAATTTCGAATTTGGACAATAATTGAGTTTTTCAAGTTGGGTTTGTTGAGTTTGATAAGGGCGAATTTCGGCTTTTTTGGCTTTTTGGCAGGCTGGCATTTCTTGGTCGGCAAACGATGACCGGAAAACTTCTTGTGACATCCAAAGGTCCTAAACTTGACTGAGTTGACTGACAGAAGAGTGAGATTCACAGATTTAAGTGCTGGAATTTCGCCTAAAACTAATCAAAAAGCTAACTTAGATGATGTTAAGCCAGGCTCATATTGTCCCCAAGCGGCCGCCAAGTTAACAATTTCCCAATATGTCACTTGCACCTCTTCTCACTTTGTTATTGACTTGCGCGGCAGGCGCAAGCACCTGCTTACACTCCCTTTGACCCCCCGCGCAACTCGGCGCGCTTTATACCTGTCCCGCTAAAGCGAGCGTCGCTTCGGACGCAACTCCCGAAAATTAATTAGGCAGACTCCGGCATCATGGCAAGCCTGGACGCCAGGCAGCTGCGCTACATTCCGGATTGACTTGCGACAATTAATCCACGGAGATAATCCGATCGCGCGCTTGAAACCGCTGAGCGTGAGACTTGATTAAGATTCGTAGGAGGAAATAGATTTTTGGAGGATGAAGGATAAATATACGCTCATGAATATAGGAGAACAACAAAAACAAGAAAGGGCGACGTGCGAAAATAGCGCATTGCTATTGCTTTCTGCTGCTAGAAACTGCTAGAAAATCACACCTACACCACAAAGTGAGAGATTGTTGGCATTCAGAAAGTCAGATAGGAATAAAGCCAATGCTGAAAAACTGGTGCATTGGATTAGAACCGATGCTCTGGACCAAGCTCAGAACTGAAATCTCAAGGTTTTCTTTCTTGAAAAGACCATTTTAATGTGCCAGTTAAAGTTGCTCCTTTCAAGCATTTGCTAGTTTATAAACTTCAACTTCAATTTTTATAACGCTTTATTTGTCCTTATTTCTCCGATTTCTCCGCTGATAATAGGCGATACGTTTCTGCATCTTTGCCCGGTAGCCCCACGGCAAATCTTTTTCCGCCCATCGTTTTCGTGTTTTGGGGTTTTGATCTAAAAGCTTGATGAATACGAGGCGAAAGTAATGATTTACCTGTTGGCGACTCCGCCTCGTCAACGATCTCTCCGTCTTCCAGTTCTCCTTCATCCTCAGCATGCTCGTTATTGCCTGAATACCACAAACAATAGGAATTAGAGTTTAGTTTAATTACCTGGCTCTGGTTGTTGCTTTTCCAAGATGGGGGTTCTTGGATGAGCTGCGAGGTACAAGGCAGATAGTACCTTGGCAATTTCGGAAATCAAATAGGCGATTTCGAGCTCCGACTTGAGGTTGCCCTCGGATTCGCCGTTCCCATCAACGTTTCCGGCTTGCTCTGGTTCTTCTAAATGGTGAATCAGTTTTCGAAACGTTGGTTTTGTGTGCATACCTGTGCTTCCATTTCCATTTAGCAAGGCGAACGAAGTCGTCAGCTGATCCAAAAAGTCGTCAGCTGCGTTTTTTGGGGATGGATTCGAGGGAGCCGACTGGCTTTTTCTGGCGCAGCTTAGATCTTCGGCCGGCGTTTCTTGACCGTGAGTGGATGTATCGAGATAGGTGGGATGCTCACGGCATCTCAACGTGCTGTCAATTTTCGGCAGACGCGCTTCACTCATGGTAGCGTTCATGAGCTTGATTCTGGCCTCTACCGACTCCCTAACAATGGTCGACGGAGACTTTTCAGGCGACGGATTTCTGGATTTGCCTAAAACCGTTAAAACAATGTTTTCTCGGCGAAGCCGGAGATCCTTACTTGGCTCGGGCTGGTCCAATGTAGGACAGCTGGCATCAAAGAATGTTGACTTTGTATTTGCCGCCCAAGTTTCCACTTCTTCGCTCCGCAGCACAGCTACGGAAGTCTTCACACCAACAGCGGCTGCCGACCCATTACAAACTTGAAGTTCGGTTTCGGTTACTTCGAGCTTGGATTTAAGATGTCGAATCACCGTGGAAGCCAGGATATTTCCGATTTCGTCAGCGGATTCAGGTTTTTCAATAAACTCTTTCAATGCCGCCAAATGGCCAGATGGCAGCTGGCAAGTAAAAATGAAATTTTCGCATTGGTTTTGAGGTTTCTCGGTCGCCATCTTAAATTGATAATTGGAAATTATTAGTTGATTTAGGAAATTATTAAACTTGCCTTAAATTCCTTAGTTGTCACAAGAAAGATACTCGGAGAGCCTTTGGATAGGGCACGTTATTTACGTTTATCCGTCTGAAACACACACGTTGTTGCAAATAGACGCACGAGAGAAGCACTTTAGTTAATGAAGCGCGCAAATAATGCGTTTATCGTGCTTTCACACCTGACGAAAGCTCAAATAAATTGCAAAATCTAAAGCTAGAAAAAGGTTAAAAAGGCAGATAACAAAGGAATAAATCGCTAAAATCCAAATAACGCTAAATATTCTCATAGCAAGAAGCAGGAAGAGGTCACGCCAAGCCAAGTGGCAGGTGGAAGCAACGCGCTGCTGTGTTGCTGTGTGATGCCGACTATCCGCTGCCCGGAAAGCATAGCTACCAATTGGAAGACGCGGCGACCCGTAATTCTGGTTATGACGGTAATCATCGCCAACCTTTAAATGGCTGGAAAGACCGAAGTTAATTAAGAACTGATGATTCCAATGACTTGGATGATTTTGTGAGGTCGTCTGTTGTATTCTAAAGTTGATTGCAATGTCTTTCTATGGCGGTTTAAAGCGGCCAGCAACCGTAATGTCCGTCGCAGACTATTAGTGTGGGGTTGTCTTAGGCACAATTTTTGTTAATTTGGGAAGCAGGTGAAAGCTATTCGCAACTGCTATGTGACACCGACTTCTCGTCTCACGCCATATTCACGCTCCATTCCCCAAAAAGCGTGAAGAGGTCATTAAAAGTGAATGAGCACAAGACGAGCTAAATCTTAGACTTATACCTAAAAGTGCTGTAAGGTTTTGTGTTAATTAAAGTTCATTCTCTGATATAGGTTTGGCTAATACAAAGGATTTGAAATTACAAAACGGAACATTATTACTAAAACAAAGCAATGTTTCATTCTGAGGGTTTGTGTGTGGGCGTGATGACTTCAGGCTTGTCTATGGCTGGAGCGAGAGGAACTTGAGTCAGTTGAACGACGGTGCCGGTGTCGCGCTTTATCAGCATCTAAATACTCTCGCCGCTTAAAATCCAGTAAAAACATAATTTTGTACCTCGGTTGTATTCTCTTCCATGGTCTTTCCCATTGTATAATTTGGCTCTGCCCAACTGATTCTCGTGACGATTTGAATTCCTGGGACAGTCGGCCGATCCCGCGCTACTTCTTCGCGAAGCCTCTCTTCTATAAGGATCCGTCAAAATCCGTACTTTGTGAGAATCCGAAGCGTTGGATTCGGTCATCACCGTTGTCAATATGCGTCTTGGGCTTTTCAACTCAGGATTAAGCCTTTCAAAGGAGGGCTTAGAGTTTGATTCTGAGCTTAACGTTTGCTTGTGCTCGCCATGAGACTCTAAAATGAGACAAAAAATTGATCTGAAATTTGCAAAGTTTGTATGTACCATTCGTCGGCGTGTTTGGGACATCCTTCAGGGCGTTCGGATGAGAGGACTTAACCGGATTTTCACGTCCATTAGTTCTTTCAGAGTTCCCATTGGAATCAAGCATTTCGTCCACTTCTGGTAAGCAACAATCTGGGCAAATAAAAGTACCACAAACAGAAAATATTTTGTACCTTTTCTCGTGTAGGTTGGAAAATCTTCGAGATGATGAAAATCTTCATGGGCGCTTTCATTTACCGAATGCAAGAAACTATCGTTTCCAGAAGAATCCCTCAAGACTAATTCCGTGCTGTCAGATAAAGGTAAAGGGAGACTTCCACCATTCTCTTCCGTGCTGCCGATTTTATCCCGTGGCAGCAAAACTTGTGTCGGCCAGACACAAGTTTTGCTGTCATCTGCCGGGCGGCCGGTGTGCTGCCGGTCTGCCGGTTTGCTCGCGCTTTCAAGTTTGCTCTTGTTTCGATGCTCTCGGTACGATGCCATCATGCTCTGTCTCTTTGTCGGGACGTCCTCGGGCTTGAAAAGCTGATCCTCAGGGAGTGCTCTCTTGGATGCGGACTTCACAATTTGGACTGATCGCAGCACAGTAATTGACTTGGCTGACTCTTCGGCAGACGGTTGGCCCCTTTTGGTCGAGGTGTCGAAGCTCAAAGTCTGAGGATCGAACTTCAGGCTGGCGGTTGATTCTGTCGCAGGAGTGGGTTTTTCGGCAAGACCATTTTTGTTCGCTACTGTCTGCTTCTCTTGACTTCGACTTCCGGCAGCTGGCGGCAACGAGGATCCGCGTTCCTTCCTCTTTTCTTTTTGCTTTTTTGAGAATCTGAGGTGGGCTCTTTGATCCTGCTCGCTGAGATTTTCGAAGAACAGAGCTGCTAGTTCATCTGCAACTCCAATCGCCGTTATTAGATGTGGTTGCTCTTCCTTGGCCCAAGATCTTGCGATTTTGAGCCTGATCATCATTTCCCAGGCTTCAGCTTGTAAAGTTGAAGCTCTGTCGATAGAAGGGTTGGAAAAGCTATTATAAAAGGACGGCGCAATTGTTGAGAGTTGATGGAGTCTCGCGAGTTCATGTTCTATGCATTTCGACCAGAACAAAATTGAACCTATCGCCGTGGATGTTCGGAACTCTCCACGTTTTCCGTCAAACTTGAGGCCCAGGTCAAACTCTGCCAGAGCTGTTCTGCCATTTTCGACATAAACGCCCAACTTGTTGAGTCCTTCAATTGAGTCGCTCGACATCTTAAACGTTTCACGCATTAAATAGACGAAAAGTACAAAATAGGACTAAAACATAAATGCAAACGTGGTTAAAATTCAGATCTACCTTTCTGTTAAGCATTGAAAGAGCGTGGAGGTGTGGGAGTTGAGCAATAGAAGTAGCTTCGGATCGTTCTTGACCGACGTTCTAGAATTAGTTGTCATGTCCACAAGCTAAAGCGTTTACCTCACAATCTTCAAAATTCGACCAGTTTTCCAGTCTCGCTTCACCAAGATCAACTTCGACCTACCCAAGTATGTATTTTACCTAAAAGCATAAAAAACAAAACTTCGAAACGACAGTTCAAAACCATATCGCGCTTCCTTATACGCCTATGAAAGCCGATGCTTATTCCCGGTTTATCTCCTATATGTGGAAGTATGAAGGAAACAGTCTTGATTCACAAAAAACGTGTCCGGGGGAAGAACCTATTTGGAACTTGATTTTAGCGTCAAGCCCATGATCTTGAGGTGTTGTCAAAGTGAGTTGTATCCTTATGTCCAATATCCTGTTTGACCAAACAAGGAACCATAATCTTTGATCCTCAAACCAACTCAAAATCTATTTCCAGAATATTCGTTCAAGTAAACAGCCTTTGGCCACAAATGTTTCTCACGGGTTCATTATGTTTGCCACTAACTCGTGGTGTTGTAGCCCACGCTATGCTCCAATAAACAGGGCTTAGGGCAGTGTACTGCGTGGGCAGGTGGAAAGTATACGATTGTTTCGGATCTGTCCTGTGCACGACTTTGACATGAAATCAAAATTTGGAACACTTTTGGAATTTTTGGAACGAACAAAAGGCAAAACATGGCCAAAGTGCTGAATGACAAAGGCAATGTCAAGTTTTTCGGCTTGAGTTGACCATGTACCGTATTTTAAGATTTCGGAGATCAACAATAGAAACTCCCGAACATTCACTTTACGTGATGTTTACCTATTTTACTTGCCTTTCGAGGATTCTCTCCTCAGAACAACTCTTGTTTTGCATTTCGCTCTTTGAGCGCTAATTACAGGTGGCTCCTATCCATGCTCCCATAATCCCACCGAGGCACGAGATCTCTAATTGAAATGTGCGCTCGCTTAAATTAAAACGCGATAGGCCGCCGCGGGCAACGGTCCCTTCTACGGGCTGCGGCCCCTTCGTTTATCCCGTGTTTCCCTTTCAAAGGTAGAGCAGGGCTCTTCGGACTCCACCCCCTCAAGGTGGAGCGGAGGGTCTCCGGGGAGCTTATGTACTCAGATGAGCCATCTCAAAGCGGACCGAGCGGTCGATGTTCGGAAAGCTGCTGAGAGATGAGGGGTCCAAGAGGGCCCTGATCCAAGGCTAGCAGCGAGGCAGCCTTGGAAGATTCGAGGCGAGTGGATAAAGTGAGGTACGGTAGGATCGAAGGGAGAGGTAAGTGGCTAGCGCGCGCTAGATCGGCAAGGCTTTCTGAAAACCCACAACGCTTTTTGCCCCTCAAACCCAATTTATAAACCGAATCGCTTAATGAGCGGTTCAAATAATGAGGCAAAAGCGCTCACGCGGATGCGCGCAGGATGCTTAATCCGGATAGGATCGTCAAGTAATTGCGGGTCAACTCTGAGAGTTCAATGACCTCTCCAATCTTGGGGGACAAAGCAAAAACTCGGGAAAATGAAAGCAGCGCAATCTCAAACCAGGCCTTAAGGTGTAGCGGCCTTTAAGAACCTCTTCCGCACTTGCGCGATCATGTCTTGACCTCGAGACCCTTAGCCAGAAACAGAGAAAGGGCGTTCCGGGATGAGGCTAGATTACGCGACGGCGTCGCTGAGAGCGCAGCAGGGAAGCAAAGGAAACGCGCTGCCGGTTTTGGCCAGGTGAAACTAGCGCGCGGCAGGAGCCTGGGGACAAGTAGGGTAAAGGGTTTCTTACGGTTACGGTAGTTGAGGAGTAGCCTACTTTGGAGTAGCTCGAAACTGACTCCTTCTGGCTTAGGATGAGCTAGAACACTTCACAGCGGTCGAAAGGGGACAGCAAAAGATGGCAGTCAGTGCTTCGAACACGACAATAAGCATCACAGGCGGAGATGCGCACAACCCAAAACAAGCTAAAACCGGCTAAAAGGTCTAAATGTTAGAGGAACTTGGTTATCTCAGTCTGCTCAATTCAACAAACGGACACAACGGACCAAACAACGACGAAAACCTGCATAGAAGCTAGCTTTTTGAATTTCAAACAGCGCGTCTGTACTGTTGGCTTCAGTTACTTAAACCTATAGGATATAGTGAGTCGCAGAGTTCCATTCCCGGAAGTTGGCTCAATTTGAAATCATAAGAATTTAAACCAAACTGATTTTATGCATGCATGAGAGTTTGTGAGCGGCTTAAAACTGAATGTAGTTCTGATCCGCACAAGATATCAGTGTTCTTATGTGTGGATTTCCCAAAGTTCGACCGAATTTTGATTTCGCGATTTTAAAAAGAAATCGTAGAAAGTCCCATTTCTGTTTTATCCGTAGCGAAACGGTATACGGTAGCCAGAAAAACACCCGATTGCTTATATGAGTCATCTTGTTTTTGTGTCATCTGGTGCTCGAAAACATGTTTTGCTGACTCACCATGTCAATCCCCTAATGTCGGTCAATTTTCGAACTATTTTGTATTGATCTCCAAATCCTTCAAGCCGCGAATCCATTTTCAAATATTCGAAAGCCGTAAGATGTCCTCAGCTATACTTCCACTCTCTCATTTTCTGGTCATAATTGATTTGTCTACATCGATATAAGCTTGCTCCCCACCTGCCCCACAACCGATATATACGTTTTTAATTGAGTCACCCTGGAGCCGCCGCTTATAATATTTCGGGTTCAGACATAATCCTGGTCGTGTTTCCAGGCAATTGTAAATTGCAATTTATGGCTTTCGGCGAGCTTTGGTCAGTCCATTGATTCGTGCAAGTTACCGTATCTGAGTTTACCTAAATTTCAAAGCGCTTGGGTTGAAGTTGTCAGAGCTCGAGGTAGAGCCCGGAATCCCTTCGCTGGCGCACTCAGAAACCTCCGCGGGTCTTCGCTTACCTAGAGAAGAGTGTGGGGGTTGCGCCGCAGCAGCGTGAAGAGCGCAGAAGAGAAAGAGGGGAACCTCGCGGCCAGGTAGCGACTCGCGCGGTGGGACCCACGGGGCAAGCAGGAGAGGGGTCCGACTACGGTAATGGCCTAGGCTCCGGGCGCTCCGAGTCCTAATCAATTGAGTGAGTGTAGTCCAACGGACACAAGCATGAAGAATACAAAGTCGAACTTGAGGAGAAACTGGTTACCTAAAGGTGTTTGTCATAAGGTTCCACCAAGTTATTAATGTACCGGATGTCTCATTAGCGATCACAATTCTTAGAACTCTTCTCCATTTTTGAATTTTTTGTCAATTAGTCCCATATTTAAATTGGCCTACGTCGTTAGCAAGTGATTGCCGCTGCGAAAATAGATTTAAACATCCTTACGCAGCTTTTAATGTTACGGTAGAAGCGGTTCGCCCAATGAGAAAAGCACACGTAGCGTAGACACTACTGGCAAATCACATACAAACGTAGGCTTACACCAGAACTCAGGTACTTCTGCTTCGAGGGAACAACTGAGGGGAAAGTTTAATTATCTGTGACAGCGAAGACAAGGAGTTGCTTTCTGAGGGTTTTGGCGTCCTCAGGAAGTTGACATAGTGTCTCGGACAGACCAAAGTAGGCCAATTTGGTAAGTGTTTTTCATGGGTTTCTGAATCTTTTGAGTCTCAAGTTTGTCTCCAAACTTTCCAAAGTCTTTTTGAGGGTTTACTTTTTTTACTTTATTTACTGTTCCTAATTTTGCCTTTTGCCAATTTGCATAAATTGCCTAGATTGGCATGATCTTGTTGCCCACCTGGGGCCGCCGCTTATAATATTTCGGGTTCAGACATAATCCTTGTCGTGTTTCCAAGTAATCGTAAATTGCGATTTATGGCTTTCGGCGAGCTTTGGTCAGTCCATTGATTGGTGAAAGTTACCGTATCTGCGTTTACCTAAATTTCAAAGCGCTTGGGTTGAACTTTTCAGAGTTCGAGGCAGAGCCCGTAACCTCTTCACTGGCGAACTCAGAAGCCTCCGCGGGTCTTAGCTTACTTAGAGAACAGTGTGCGGCTTGCGCAGCAGCAGCGTGAAGAGCGCAGAAGAGAAAGAGGGGAATCTCGCGGCCAGGTAGCGACTCGCGCGGTGGGACCCACGGGGCAAGCAGGAAAGGGGTCCGCTACGGTAATTGGCTCCGAGCGCTCCGAGTACTAATCAATTGAGTGATTTAAGTCCAGCTGGCACGAGCGTGAAGAATGCAAAGCCAACAGCAAAGAGAGACTGGGTCCAGACAATAGAAAGCACAATGACGCGTTGAAGCGCCACGAGAGGCAGAAAACGCTAAAAAATTGAGAGATTTGAAACTTTCGGCTTAAAAATGCTTAAATCTCTTCAAAGTTGTACAAAACCTGGGCTCTCAAAACATGGAAACACCCACCTCCATACTGGGTTTCTACGTTTTCGGGGTTTCTCGATGAGCTCTTTCCGTTAGTAAACGCCGTTTCCTCCAAAAGTAAATTTCCGACCCGATAGAGCGAAGAATGGGTCTGCGTGTATCTTTATTACCCACAGTGTGGCAAAGGCAGCTTCAAATATTACGGTAAAAGCGGCTCGTTCAATGAAAAAAGCACACACTGCGTAGGTACCTCTGACAAATGACGTATAAACGTGGGCATAGGTCAGATCCCAAACATTTCTGCGTAATTTGATACCGCGAATGATACCCTCACCGCGAAAGTGCTGTTTTTGTAAAGGATTTTGACGTCCTCAGAAAGTCCTTACTTTTGTCCGCTTAATCCCTTGAAGTAGTTTAACTTTGTAAGCGTTTTTTATTGGTTTCTGAATCTTTTCAATGTCGAGTTTCTCTCCAAACCTTCCAAAGCCATTAAATGTTTGAGGTTTCACTTTCTTTGCTTTATTTACTGTTCATAATTTTGCCCTTTGCCAATTTCGCCGAAATTGATATGATCTTGATACCCACCTGCCCTGCAACCGATATATCCGTATTTAATTACGTTTTTGACGTCCTCATGATTTTAATTAAGTCACCCTGGGATTGCCGCTTATAATATTTCGGGTTCAGACATAATCCGTGTTTCCAGGTAATCGTTTTTGTTTTAGGTAATTGCAATTTAATTTTTCCGCGAGCTTTGGTCATTCAGTTGATTGGTGAAAGTTACCGTATCTGCGTTTACCTAAAGTTCAAAGCGCGTGGGTTTAACGTGTCAGAGCCCAAGTTAGAGCCCAGAATCTTTGCACTGGCACATTCAGAAACCTTCGCGGGTCTTGGCTTACTCAGAGAAGAGTGTTCCGCAGCAGCAGCATGAAGAGCGCAGAAGAGAAAGAGGGGAATCTCGCGGCCAGGTAGCGACCTCGCGCGGTGGGACCCATGGGACAAGCAGGGAAGGTGTCAAATACGGTAATGGTTTAGGCCCCGCGCGCTCCGAGTACTAATCAATTGAGTGTGTTAAGTCCAGCAGGATGAACAGCAAAATGAGACTGAGTCCAGTCAGCAAAGAGAGACTGGGTCTGGACAAAACTTGAAGCCTGTTCCCATGAGGTTCCAAAGCCTTATCCACAAACTTATTATTACTCATAATGTCTCATTAGCAATCACACAACTGTTAGAAATTTTTCCAAGTTTCCCCAATATCTCGTCGCCCAAACTTATTCTGCTTAAATCCGGCGTTCGCAATACATAGAATGCCGTTGCGGAAGTAAATTTGCACACCCTTACGCAGCCTCAAATAATACGGTACAAGCGGTTCGCCCAGTGAGAGAAGCACACGTCGCTTATGTTAGTCTCATCGGCTCGTAGATGACGTATGTACGTGAGCCTACGTCAGAACTCAGGCGCATTTGTGTGACGTAACGTGATGGCCTCTGCAGCTGAGGGAACTGCTTAAACATCAGTGGCATCAAAAGCAAGGGGTTGTTTTGTAAGGGTTTCGGTCCCTTCGAAAAGTGGGATATTGTCCTGGACAAACTCTACTTTCTTCTAGACTGCTGTCTAGAAAACATTCGAATTCTCGGTCAGAAGTCCTGGCAACTTTAGAATGTCCCTAGGTTTGAGAGACAAATTCAGATCTTTTAGAATCTCTTAGAGATAAGTATTTTGTTCAGTCGGACTTCCATTCTCACTTTAATGCTCTTCTCGGTCATGTATAACCTACCTTCGATCTTTATAATTTCATAGCGCCGGCTGGCGCTTCGAGTTAATTACTAATTTCCAAAGTCGCAATAATCACAAGGCCGCTCACCTGACAGCCCCATAGCGCGCAAACGCTAATCATAGGATAAGCTAAAACATAAATTAGACAGTAGCTTACGGTAAGAGCAACAGATAAATTTGAAATTTTAGGATTATGACGGGGGGTTACGGTATAAAGGACACTGCGAGCAAGTTCTATCCAGTCTGTGTCCTCCCTTAACAGAACTGGCGATTGTATGTATGATTGTATGTATGAACACTTACACGATTACCAGTTCTGTCAAGGGAGGATGCAGGCTTTGAACTGCCTCACCTCTCCTACCCAAAAATGAAAATGTACAACCGATGTAAACGCTGCTTTTTCTTCAGCCGATCGTGTCTTTTCATGAAAAACTACTTATCATGAAAGACGCGTTCTGCAGAAGAAGAAGTGGCAGAGTACAAAACGATGGAATACGGTAGGGGTTTAACGGGCCACTTAGTGGTTGGCAGGTAATTTGCTAGGAATGGCAACAAATAGCGATGGGCAAGTCTAGATCACTTTTGGAAGTCTCCAGTCATGCCGATTGCAGATTGACAGCGAAGTTGGGCGATCGGAGTTGGTGGCATAATCAACTGCCCCTAAAAGCCTTCATAAAATGCCGGTTTCCTAGAGTTGTGTCCTCCGCAAGGTTGCCCAGTTATAGCATATGGAAACAAATAGAATATGCTAAACTGATTAGCCTATGCGGAGGGCAGAACAGAATCGATCTTCGGGAAAGGCAGCCTATTCTGCGCCACAAACTCGACTCAGAAGGAAAGTTAGGCGAGATAGCGATTAGACCATTAAATTAGTTCATTGCAGACCAACGATCCCCCTAAACGAACGTCCAAGGAACGGACCAGTCATGTTTCGACCACTCAAGCGGATCGTCCCCTAGCTTTCTCACTACGATAAGCCTAAGGAATGGTAAGGTCATCGTATTGGGATAACTAAGGGAAGGTCTGCTGTACTACAATACTCAACTCGATTTGATTGGACCAGGTGCGAGGAAGCAAGCCTAAAACGGAAAGTTGCCCTGGGTATCCTGCCTTTAATAACCTTGATCTTTGCAGAAGAATTTCAACTCTTGGCGAAGATTATCAACAGAGCACATCGAATCCACACGCTTTGCACCAACCAGTCTTCCTTTGGCAGATCGAGCTCTAGGTCTTAGGTTTAGTTTAGTCCTGAAGCTGTGTCGGCCCAAGGAAGGCTGGTTGGTCAGCCTTCCGACCTTGTGCAAACGATTACGATAAGTTCTTAGACAACAAATAGGCCTCAAAGTTTTTAAAAGAGTATTTAACACTTGGAACGTATGACCGCCAACTACCATAGGACCTCTATCCAACTTTCTATCTAACCCCGCCACATCTCATAAGCCCTATAAGCGACCTGCCCTCGGCTGCTCCAGCTTGTATTAGCTGGTTTTATAAGTAGCTCAAACAAGAATGACGCGGACGAGGGAGGGTCTGTTGTGAGACCTTCTCGCTTCTGTTCTAATGTCACCAAAGACCTACAGTAGTGTTGCCTCAGATTTTGGGGTTCCTTGTGTTAGAGAAATCTGCCCATCCTTCAAAGATCTTTGGAAAGCTGGTCGATCGGCAGATCCATTATTAACTGACTTCTGACTGTTTCTGACCTGACTCTTCCTTGATTCTCAAAAGGCGGCCTGCCCGTAACCAAGTCTGTCAAACGTATAGCGAGTTTTAGAGCTACCGTTGACGGGCTGGGTCACGGGAAGGTCTGCCAAAAGACCTTCCTTGAGAGGTAAGATAGGTAAGTTTACATAGTATCCCTTCTGTCATCACTTGTCTTGTTCACCATGGCAAACTTAACGGGCTTTTAGAATGTGTTTGAACCGGTTTCCAAGCGGATCGTTCCCTACTTGTCCCCAATTGTGATATGCTAAGAATACTAAGGTTTACAACTAAGGACGAGTAAGGGAAGATCTGCTGTAAGATCTCAGGACCATGGATTGGGAAGATGGCTGTCAACCAACCAACAACACACCTCAAAGGGAAAGTTCCATGCGATTGTGAACAGACCACTAACTCAGTTTACTGCAGATCAACGGCTCCCCTAAACGAACGTCCGAGGAACCAAACATGCGAGTTTTAAACATTCAAGCGGATCGTCCCCTAGTTTTCTCAATACGGTACACCTAGGGAATGTTAAGGTCAACGTATTGGGAGGATTAAGGGAAGGTATGTTGTACTACAATGCTCAACTCACTTGGATTGAACAAGCTGCCGGGAACAAGCCTAAAAAGGAAAGTTGTCCAGGATATCCTGCCTTTAATGACGTTTATCCTTGCAGACCAAACTCAACTCTGGCACAAATTCTATGATGATTTCGTCTGATCCACGGACTTTTTAATCTGGGACACTAACCAGTCTTCCTTTGGCAGGCAGAGGTTTCGGTCTTAGGTTCAGTTTAGACCTGTAGCTGTGCCAGCCCAAGGAAGGCTGGTTGGTCGGCTTTCCGAAGCAACCAGAAAGAGACGGTTGCGGTAAGTTCTGATACTACTCCAAGCGGATCGTCCCCTACTTGTCCCAAATTGTAATATACCAAGAATGCTAAGGTATACAATTGGGGATGAGTAGGGGAAGGTCTGCTGCAAGATCTCAAAACCATGGATTCGGGTGTCTTGCGAAGCAACCCAAGCTTCTTTCGTTCAAGTTGTGAACAGATTGGATCAAAACATTTCTCGAAAGGCGACCTTCCCGTAACTTGGACTAAGAATGTAAAGCGAGTCTTAGAGCTTTCGTTCCTAGGCCAGGTCACGGGAAGGTCTGCCAAGAGACCTTCCCTGAGAGGTAAGACTTTTCTTCTACACTGGGCATTCACTATGCCCTAAAGGGTCCCCAAGAGGATTGTCCCATATTCCTATCAGCTGGCCAGCCCATAGCTAATTTTGCAGTGATTTTAAGTCTATTTGTCCGCAAAATCACTTAAATATTAGCTATGGGAGGGTCAGCACCTTTCCCTGGTAATGCGAGCTCAGATCTTTGCTCTCTAAAGTCCCGAAATCCCATGACCTACCGTATCCCTTCCCTTGTACCAACTTATTGATTTTCGGTCAGTTCTGTTCTGATCTCTAAGATACTTCGCTGACTAGTCAACGTGTTTGGGTGGACCGTCCCTTAGCTTCTTCGACCCTTAAAACCGAGTGTACATAAAATGGTTCTGAGAGCAAAGGGGTTAAAGGAAGGCATTGTCAGACCTCTGCGATACTTCCTCTCTATTGTTTCCATCTTCTTCTAAAGCGACCATCCCTCAGTTTCTCTAGGTCTCCTTAGCAAGGCACGCGCTGAGGTACCCTTTGAGGAATTGAGGGCGGGTGCGCTGCAGAGTTCCCTGACCCTCTGCTATTGAAGTCACTACTGAACCTCAATCCTGGAAGCGGCTCGCCGTCAGTATCTCGGAAAGTTCAAGCATGTAACGTGTATAGCTTAAGCAAACCGTGGTACTGATGGAGAGCTTGCTGATAGCCTCCTCGTCTTTCTTATTGGTCCCTTGAATGTCTTCCCACAGCTGAAATCACTCAGACACAAGTGGCCAAACTGAGAACTGTTCCTGAGCGTTTTCATGCTATGGGCTACTAGAACTTACCGTAATCTCACCTTTGAAATATTCTTCTGAAAAAGCCCAAAGCCATCCCCGAACGATCCAATCCCGAAATTTCTCAAGAGCTAGGCGGCCTATCCTCATTCCCTTCGATCTACCTTAGCTTGCCTGAAACTGCTAAGGCGGTTTGAAGAGACTGAGGATGGGTCCTCCCACCGCACTTGAACCCTTCTCGCAGGTTTCAGGATCTCCCTTTGCTTTTACCATTTTGCGTGTTGCAGTTTAATTCTATGTAACTCGCAATGGTAGAAGCCAAGGGCGGTCTGTGGACTGACCCCATTTTAAGGTAAGTTACCCCGATTTGACGCGCGTCCCTACACCATCAAGCGCCTCGCCGTCAGCATTTCGGGCTTTTCAAAGCAAGCAATGAAGCTTTGTAATTCCCGAGAAGCTGACGGAGGGTTCGCTGGCATGGCCTACAACAATCTGCCTCTCAACCACCGTAAACATGTTGTCCCAAAGCGACCAGCCCTTGACTACTCCAGCTCGAGTCAGCGAATTATATCAATTGCTCACTCTTGCGGGCGTGGACAAGGGAGGGTCTGCTGTTGTTGGACCTTCCTAAGCCTGTTCTATTCTTGTCGGTCAGTGGAATTCAGCTGCTAGTATTGTATTCATCCCATCCCTCTGCTCAAAGCAGCCCACCCTTAGGTTCTCTAGCGGTCTTTAGCTAGGTCTTTAGCGCTAAGGCACACTGGAGAGCCCAAGGGAGGGTCCGCTTATGGGCTATCCCAACCCACCATAAGACCTATTCCCAAGTCATATTCATCCTAACCACATCGTATGAGCCCTTGAGCACCAAGGTACTAACGCTAAGCGGCCAGCCCTCGGCTACTCCAGCTTGTTTTAGCAAGGTCTATAGAAGTCGCTAATACAGGAAGGATGTAACCAAGGGAGGGTCTGCTTTTGTACTCTGCCGATACTATTCTATCAAGGCTGCTGAAGGCCCACCGTATTCTTTGGTTACAGTGCAACCTACCCTCTGCCACATTTGAGCTGCCTTAGTAGACTTGTTATAACTAAGCGCGTTCGAAGCGGCGGAGGGTGGGTTGCAACTCACTGGTCTCTACTAATCACAAAGTCTGCAGCACGGACATCCCTTTGATACCACAACTTCTTCAGTAACTAATTGTTGTTTTTATATTATATAGTCATATTCAACCTAACCACATCGGGCTCTTGAGCACCAAGGTACTACTGCTAAGCGGCCAGCCCTTGGCTACTCCAGCTTGTCTTAGCAAGGTCTATAGAAGTCGCTAAGAAGGAAGGGTGTAGCCAAGGGAGGGTCTGCTTTTGGACCCTGCCAACTCAGTTCTATCAAGGCTGCTCAAGGCCCACCATCTCCTTTGGTTACAGTCTTAATTTTTGAGTTTGTCCACTATATTCTAACAAGCAAAAGATAAAGCCAGGCAACCTACCCTCTGCCACTTCGAGCTGCCTTAGTAGACTTCATATAACTAAGCAAGTCCGAAGGGGCGGAAGGTGGGTCGCAACTCACTGGTCTGTACTTATCTTATTCCAACCTGATATTATGCCATGGAAAGTCCGCTAAAGGGTCTATGTATTTCTGCCAATTCTGTGCTATCGAGGCTGCTTAAGGCCCACCATATTCTATGGTTATAGTCTTAATTTTTGAGTTTGTCCACTGTACTCTAACAAGCAAAAGATAAAGCTAGGTAACCTACCCTCTGCCACTTCGAGCTGCCTTAGTAAACTTGTTATAACTAAGATAGTACGAAGCGACAAAGGGTGGGTTGCAACTCACTGGCCTGTACTATTCACAAAGTCTTCTTCAGATTCAGCAGTTAAGTGACTCGCCGTCAGCAGCTTTGGTCTTTCCAAGCAAACCAAGTAGCTCGGTGAGTCCCAAGTTGCTGACGGAGGGTTGCTGAAATCGAACATTGTACTCCTTTCTGCCACAGCTAGTTATGTTTCTGTCTGTATTTCATATTATCTGAATTCCACCGTAATCCCTCGTTATCCGGCGGCCCTCCCATAGCTGAAATCAGTCTGGCATAAAGAAACAATTGCAATCTTATTCCAGCCTGATATCATGCCATGGGAGGTCCGCTAAAGGGTCTCTGTATTTCTGGTAGTTCCTCTGACGTATTCAGCCCTCAATTCTGGAAGCGGCTCGCCGTCAGTATCTTGGGGTTTTCAAGCACGTGACATGTATAGCTTGAGCACACCAAGGGACTGACGGTGGGCTTGCTGATATCCTCCTCCTGCTTATTGGTCCTTTGAACGTCTTCCCACAGCTGAAATCACTCAGGCGCAAGTGGCCAAATCTGAACTGTTCCTGAGCGTTTTCATGCTATGGGAGGTCTGACGACTTGCCTCATCCACAACACATTATCTGACTCTGCAAACCACCTCGGTTATTCACTTCTATAATCTCCAACTCAACGGTCAAGCGCCTTGCCGTCAGTAGCTTTGGATTTCCCCAACGATCCATTTAGCTGGGGTTTCCCCAAGCTGCCGACGGAGGGTTGCTGCAATAAACTACCGTAATCCTCTCAGCGTTTCTTATTTATCGCACTCCTTGAGAGAGCGGCCCACCCTCAGCCACTTTGGTATGCCTGAGCTGGTATATGACTGCTATAGCAATCCAAAGGGCCGAGGGTGGGTTTGCACCATCTTTGTTTCTAAGGTAAGTCACCCACCTTCTCCTGTCTTATTCCATCTCTGAAGAAATGCTGTATTAGTTAAGCGGTTCGCCGTCAGTGTCTTGGGATCTTTAAGCATGTAATATAGCTCAGAGGTTTCAAGGTGCTGACGGAGGGCTTGCTAATGCGAATCCACCGTAATCCACTGCACTGTATTGATCTTCTGACAGCCTTCCCACAGCTGAAATCACTCAGGCACAAGTAAACAATCTATGAGCTGTACCTGTGCGTTTTCATGCTTTGGGAGGTCTGCCGGCCTAACCCAATAATCCCAGTGTTATACTCTGCGGCTCATGACTATTATTTATATGTCTAAATGAGCTCATATTACCTCCTGTCAAAACCTCTTCAAATAGTCAACCTCCTTCCCCTAACTAGTCTGATCGTCTTTGAGCAAGCTATTGAACGCTCAATGACGTCTGGACTAGTCAGGGGAGGGCGGACAAACCTTCTTACTGGCCCAATTTACTGCTCTTATTGTGCTTGCGTACCGTAATCATCAAAGCAAAGCGATTTGTCCTCGTGAGTATCATCTACAGCATGGAAGGTGTACCTTGATCCTTGAGTCCGATACGTCAGCAACCTTTTTTGGACTTTGTCATTGGGACATGGTGACACTGTTCATCGAGCAAAGAATGATGACCGTACACCTTGTCCCAATGAACGAGCCCTGGTTACCAGCTTCAAATTCATTAGCTGACTCTTGTTATTACACCTTTCTGTCTCGCTTCGTTATTTAGCATAGTTAAAATTCGTTATTTAGCATAGTTAAGATGCATAGGAAATGCATCTTATATCACGTGATGATTTCACCAATTGTGCTGAATGAAGGGGTGGGCAAATCAAGGTGGACGGAGCTTTTCAAAACGACCTGAGACGCTCGTCGACTTTCTATGCCTTTCTATGCCGACTTTCTACTTTCTATGTTTATATTTCAAGTCTGCTCATTTTCGCAGAAACTTAGACGTCAACAGCTAGCCGCTCTAACAGAAACTCTGTTGTGGCGCCCCATAGTATGTAAGTTCAGTTTTGGAGCCGCATTTGTAAGGCGTGTGTGACTGAATCCGGCCTTCTTACTCTGCACATTTTGCGATTTTCCTGAACGGACTGCTTGTTCAGTGATTCATACCATATCATTTGGCACAATCAACATTTGCCCATTGAAATGTGACCTAATGGGTAAGTGTGGTTGGCCTGATGAAAGCGTGTGAGAGGTTTTCAAGAGGACAATAGGCACTTCTGGGATTCTATAACTTAGTCATGCAAAAACGTTTAGGAAGAAACTTTATACACATTTTACAAGCATAAATCAATATTCAGTAAACACCCTTCCACTGTCTTTCCCTGCGCCTCAGCGCGGCAATCACAGTGAGTAAAACAAAAATAGTCATCAAAACAGATAAGACTAACATCGATTGGCGCATCAAAGCCATGACTTGATTTGTGACGTCATCTCTTCTCGGGTCAGATGTCACTGGATTCAAAGTATTCGTGGATGTTACAGAACTGCTCAGAGGGATTCTGGAAGATGGACGAACGACGCCGGAGAAACCGAGAAAGGGCAGAATTCCAAACACTAGTAGAACAGAGATGAAGCGCATGACCGAGACGACTGGCAACGAAATGACGATGAGAGACAGTGTTTACTTCACCGGTTTTTGACGTTTTCACTGGGTTTATCGGAATCTAGGTTTATCAGTTGACTGATACGAAATGGTGTGGGGGAGGGAGAAAGCTATTTTGGGCATGAATGTTCAAAGATCGGAGCGATATGAGGTAAGGGATTAAGGAACAAAAGGGTTTTTCTTGGGAATGTTTGCTGATGCTGATTCTGTGCGTCAGGGTGAGAAGGATTTGATGTGAGTCAGGTGTGAATAAGTCGGCATGGTCAGAAGTTCTGCACTTAACATAATTCAAAGTTTTACGCCAAATAAGCTAATCGAAGTCAGCTATGAAACGCTAAGATGCATTCATATTCCCCATTTCCCGCCGACCAAACAACATTCCATTTCCGACGGCCAAAAGTGCATTTTTTTTGTTTTGCACTTTTGGCTTCGCCGCGCTCGGCGGATAGGCGTTGGATGACCGCAGACGTGGGCTGAATGCGTTGGAGAGGGCAGAACGGCGCCTGGCCAGACAGAGAACGTTAATGTTGTGTGCGCGATGGTGGCGCTTGGAACGGCGGTCTCAATTCGTTTTCACCGGCAACCTCAACCATGTCTTCCCGTCGCAGATTTCTTCTAAACTCCAAGGTGAGACTTTGTGATTTTGACGCGATCTGTGCTCTGTTTTTGTCGTGCGTGTAATCTTGTAACCTTAAAACTCGCTTTTACAATCTGCAGTCTTTCGAGTTCTGTCTGGGACCGTTTTTGTGTCAATAACCTCGACTCCAATTGACCTCGGTTCGCAACATTCCTGCCTTTAAACCAAACGACCTTTGTCCTTTGCGCTTCTGCACCTGTGCCTTTGCAAAGTGGATACGACACAGGAAATGACGCTAAGAAAGAGTTGTCAGAACACCTTATTTTTGAAGACTTGCAAGACTACGACGACTGTAATCATGACTCGTTTCTGGCATCCCTGATCTTTTGAAACTTCTGCTTGGCCTCCTCCACATCCTTAAGAATCGTGCCTCCCATAACCGCGTTGATCACCTTGACTGGAATCCAGCCTTTCAAGTCAAAACACATAAAAAAGTCGGCAATGCACCGACTTGGGTCTGTTAGATGAGCTCGGAAGCGATTCCCGCAAAGGTGCATTATGGCTCTAAACCGATTTTTGCGATTTTCAAGCTTTAATTTACACTTACCTAATGTAATCCTTGGGCTCCGGAATGTCCTCCGTCTCAAAACTGCGCCCCGCGAGGTAGTAAACATCTCCCGCTTTCCGCCACATTCGACAGGAAACCATGTGCGTTTAATTATAAGCATGTCGGCGTTTCCGTTCTAAATGCAGACATCAATTTCAATTTCCGCGCTGCAGAATCTTACGTGAACAATATTCACGTGCTCCGTCAATTTCTTATAAATGTGGCTAAAGACTTTATCCGTCTTTTTCTCAATACCAGTCCAGTTGTCTTGAAAGACAGACTCACAGTCTAGTGGGAGGTCAACCTGAACACATTATCCTATTTATCTAGACCAGGTTAGCTAAACAAGACTTACTGTAAATGCAAACACCCTCCCATAGGAATGAGACTTAGAATAGATGACGTCGCCATTCGCTTCTGTCTCCTTTTTCCATCCTTCCTTGGCATCAAAACCGTTAGAATTCACAATTTCATAAGTCTCTTTAAGAGCTTCGCTTGCATTAATCAGACCTTGTTTGTACTAAACTGGATATTTAAAGAACCTTTGTAAGACTTGGGTACCTTTTCATTTTCCGGAGTGAGGGTGTCAACAGCGCCGAATAGGTCAACAGAAGTCATGACTTGCAAAGACTCGTAATAGGTTGGCAATAGGAATCAACCAGAGATGATAAGAAAATGCCACGTTCGCGGAAGTTGAAACGATAGGGTTGGTGGCGCCAAAGAGTCATGACTCAGCAGTCCCGCATGACACTATTGATTGAGAGAGCAAACAGCGAACAGCGGCGCGGTGCACAAAGTAGATTTTCGCTCTTCTTCGAGCTCTCTTCTGATAGGTGAACGGCTGAATATGTAGATAAGCAAAAGCCAGTTAGGAATCGGCTTCTTAATTTGCCTGGAAACCAGCTTTTAACTCACGTTTTTGCATTATTCGTTTCTTCATCGATTGAGAAGTTCAAGTGTTTGATCTTTTGGGTCTTTTCTAAAAAGTGCATCCGCTGCACTTCTTCATGTTTCTCATATCCGCCGTCACTTCAAGCCCATAGAAACCCCCGTCCTAAAAACCACGTGACTACAACAGTTTCCCCTCTCTCGCACAATTGACCATTCTCGCTAGACTTCACAACATCTCGTTCCACGTCTCTTATCAGCGCCGTCCCAACTGTCACTTTCCTTTATCATCTAGTGAAGACATCTCCAATCAATAAATACGTACACGTCATCTTTGAATTTATTAGGCTCTTAGGCGTTCTTGGCATCCCTCATCTGCTCGTACCGCTTCTTGTTCACTTCCGCGTCCTTCAGCATCATGCCGCCCATGACGGCGTTGATAACCTTAGCCGGGATCCATCCTTTGAAGTCCAGGCACATGACAAAGTCGACCTGGCACTTGTTGGGGTCGGTGGGATGAGGCTGGAAACGACCGGCGCCGAGGTGCAAGTTGGCTCTGAACCGATGGGTTTAGTTTTGAAATTTGGTGGTGGGCAGCTTACCGGACGTTAGCCTTAGACTCAGGGATGTCAGCAGTCTCGAAGCTCCGGGCAGAGAGGTAGTAAGCGTCTCCGATCTTGCGCCACATGCGGCAGGCGACGAAATCACGGCCCTTGATGACCATCATGTCGTTGTTTCCGTACTGGAAATGAGTTCTGAGGTATAGAATTGTGAGATTCAGGCTTACGTGAACAATATCGACGTGCTCGGAAAGACTCTTGAAGCTGTGAGTGAAGGCGTAGTTGGGGTTCCATTGGGAAAGGTTCTCCATTCCGGTCCAGTTATCCTTGAAGATCGTTTCGCAGTCCAGGGGCAGTTCGGACTGAAATCAGCTTATTTTTGTCTCAATTTCACAGAGGTTTTTTTTGGATTTTGAATTTGTCGAGACTTTGAACCAAAGTGTGCCCGTCACAATCGATTAGGACCTATTGTGTCGTAGCCGGCAGTGTGACACCCTAAGTGTCGTTTTGCACGTCAGCATTCCGTCTTCGGTTTACAACAAGGACTTATTAGATTAGACGTAATCGATTAGCCGCTGATCAATTTTATAGCATTGAAAGTTGACGCATACCTGAAGGGCGAACAGCTTTCCGTACTTGATGTTCTTAGAGTAGACGATGTCTCTGTTGGACTCGCTCTCCTTCTTCCAGTCTTCCTTGGTGGCATAGCTGACCGAGTTCATGATTTCGTAGGCTTCCTTGAGGCTCTCGCTGGCATTGATGAGACCTTGCTTGTACTGAAACAGGAATTTGCAACTCGTGAGATCCAACTTTGCCTACCTTCTCGGTTTCAGGAGAGAGCGTGTCGACAACGTTGAAGAGATCCACTGAAGTCATTTTCGTTTTTGGGGTTTCTGAAATCAAGTCGATTAAAGCCAGAGTGGAATTGGGAAGAAAACGAAATTGCGGTGGGGTTACAAGACAAAACTGGTTCTAAACGCGACCAGCCCCAACGACCCCGAAGAGAGAACAAACTAGCAAATGTGGGGAGAAGCACAAACCGTGAAGGGTTAAATACAGATCCGCCTCTGACGCCTCCGGCAGTGGCGGAAGGGGCAGTCCTCCACTGTTGCTGCAGAAACGCCGGCTTTGGGATCAGAAAACACTCGGACACGCGGCAAAGATAAGAGGGCCAAAGTCGACAGCGACAACGTCGACCCGTTCGAAGATACGCAACACGGCCTGGTAGCAGCAAGCACGGGAGAGCTGCAACACTATGAAACTTTTTGCTTCCGCTGAAGATACAAACGCCGTTAATCGGAGTAAGAAGCAACGTGTCTTTGTACTTTAGCTCCTGTTTGGGGTTATCTAGGGAAACGGAAGGATACGCGAAAGGTCGGGAAGAGTTTGTGCGTTTTGTGTGTGGGGGTAGCTTCTTGTAGGGTTCGAAAATTCCTCCCAACTCAGAAAGTTTGATCAGGCATTGCAAGAGTCACGCTCTTCTTAAGAATCATCTCCTTTCCAGCCACGCGTCCAGCGCGTTAAGCAAACCCATGAATCAATGCGACATGTGACAGTTGAGACAACATGGAAAAAATCCGTTCTTCTAAAATTGCGCAATTCAACCGGTTTCTGAATTTTAAGACAAGCGAACTTCCGGTGCCTGGTTCATAGAATTCAACTTCCATTTATAAGGTCTGACACGCAGGCAGATTAGCAGAAAGGCTAAAATCAGCTTTTGGCTGCCTCGCCTCCTCCCAATGCCTCGTCTCATTTCTTAAAAACAGAGACAGCCAAGTATGACACACCTCGATGTAAAGTGTGAAAGTGAAAGACTGTTTTATGGCGTCAAATACTAGTCTCTCATAAGGACACTAGAGAAAACAAGATTTATATGGTTAGGAGAAGTGAAAGCAATCGATCAGTTTCGGTCACGTTTTGTCTTTAGGTGGGGTCATCCATGAACAGCCCAAACTCCCACTTCAAAGTTTCCCACAGGCCTGAAACGCCTACACATCCAAAGTTTCCCAAGTAGGCCCAGGACAGCAAAGAAGCCAACAGCGTATAGTTCCAAAGAACCAGCCGCAATCGCTCGAGCAGAAAATCACCCGCTGACCCCAATTTGACCACAACTGATCTCCGCGCAACTGCGAAAATGCAAATCGAATCTTATCAAACCAATGAAACCAACCACTCTCGGCCGACCTTGGCGGGATACGCAAACTGTAAGATAAAAATAGGGCTTTTGTGTGGGTGTGATCTTAGCGTGACTTTTAAAGAAGATCGGTGTAATGGGTCGTGATAAGTTGGGAACAGGTTTGCACGTAATCATTGGGGTTGTTTCAAACATGAGACGGGACTCATAAAGCAGATCAGAAGTCCAAAGTGCAGTCAATGATGGCTGTTCTCCTTATAGTCATCGTGGGTTGATGTCATGGCGAGGTGGACTGTGATCAGCAAGGATTGATGAATCTTCCAGTACTCGTAAAACATGCTTGTAAGGGGGATGTCCGTGGCGTCACGACCGGCGATGTCCTGTACACCTTTGCTCAAGTCTCATGATTTCACTTTTACAAATTCCTCTGATTCACATAAGCCCGAAAGAGTCATGTGGAACAATCCGAAACAGAATTTACATAAGGCAGAACAGCTGTAGCCACACTAACCGTTGTGTTCACTTTACGTAGTTTTTAATTGATTGAAATTTGTAATTAGACCTTAAATTCCTGCTATGGTCAAATTCATGTTTCATTATCCGGTCTAGTCAGTTGAACTTCTGTGAATCCGAAAGATTCCTTGCGCAGATCACACCGTCGTCCTTCTCGTGCTGAGCGTTTGGTCCAGCCCATTCGGTTGTTTTCGGAACACTCCTGACCTCTGCGGTCCGATCGCTAGCTGAGATTCTCTTTATCTCTATTTCAGCTTGCAATTGTTGGCACGATCCATTCTTGTGCGCTTTCCCTCCACAGCAATTTCCATGGATTTGTATAGCTTGAAACAAGCAAACCAGTCCAACCAACTGACCAAGCCCACCCTTGGCGAAACCCACAATTTCGCAAATCCCGCGTCATCCTACAGCCGCGTGAGAGCTTATTGGGAAAGACGGAGGCGCACCGACCTCGATTCAAGCGAACAACCGGTCTTTTCCGTCTTCTGCTGACGATGACAACGAAGCAAAGATGCAAAACGATGCATCCGAATAGATCGATCGCGTCCGTCGTCGGCAGCGTCGTCCACCCTGACGGTTTCACTGCTACTTTCCGCGCGCTTCACTTTTCGTGTTTATCCCGCACCGATGACTCTAATTCGCGTTCTAAACTTGTGCTAACTCATCCGGATTGTAGTGATAAACCATGAGCGACTACTCGAAGAAGGCCGCTGAGGCGCATCAGGACAACGGAAACGCCGGAAGCCTGTACCCGGATCTGCCACCGCCAGCGTATCCCGGACCCCCGAACGACGCGCCGAGTGACTCATCAAATCACGGCGGACCGGCCGACTTGAATTTGGTCATCAAGGCAGCCGATTATGCAGCTCGGCGCCACCGTCACCAGAAGAGGAAGGACCACGGCGGCACTCCGTACATCAACCATCCTTTGGGTAAGCGATCGATCGATTTTTCGGTCTGGGAAAAGCTGCTTAAACTAACGTTCTAAACCGTTTAGGAGTCGCCCGTATCCTGACGGAAGAAGGCAAAGTCTCCGATGCTGCCACCATTGTCGCCGCGATCCTGCACGACACCGTCGAAGACACAAAGGCCACTTTCGAGGAGATCCAGGAGAATTTCGGCAATGAAGTGAGCTCCGAAATTTCGACTTTTATGACTCATAAGATCCGTTCCAGATCTGCGAAATCGTGCGCGAGTGCACCGACGACAAGTCGCTCGGGAAAGCGGCTCGCAAACAGGCTCAGATCGATAACGCCGCCAAGCATTCTCACAAGGTAATCAAATTTCTTGTTTTCCCCACCACCAACGCATTAATTTCCAGGCGAAGCTGGTGCACCTGGCCGATAAGCTTTACAATCTGCGGGATTTGGAGCGCCAAACACCCATCGGCTGGGACAAACGCCGTGTTCACGAGTACTTCAAATGGTCGAAACAGGTGATCGCCCAGCTGAAAGGAACCAACGACAATCTCGAGGCTCTGTTGGACGACATTATCAACCGTCATTTGGCGCAAAAATGAGCGCATTTCACTGCTGGATTTTGCCAAGTTTTGGCCTGAGATTTTCTATATGTATCTGTGATTCCATATCTTGTGTGTCTTGTGCGATAAATATAAGCGAGTTGGAGAAATCGCCGAAATCCAGTTTTGCGTCTTGACGCGATCTCTCTGAATTCTAAGTAATTGTCACCATGCCAGTTGTCGCGGGCACAGTGAGCGAGAGATGAGAAAGAGTATGTTTATGTACTGCGTGATGCTGGCGGTGCGAAGAAGCGAGTATGCTGGCTGTTAGGTTCTGCCTTGTTTACGGCTGACTTTCCCTGACTTACGATTTCCTCCCTGAAAATTTTGCGAAAACACCTCATTGTTTTTTCAGCTTGCGCGCCTCCTCGTTAAATCTTAAGCTGCCTTACTTACAGGTCTTTCAAAATCCTTATTTACTGCCTCCTGTGTGCATGGGACAGCCGCCGAAGAAGCAGCGACGAGCCGAGAATTGGAGGAATGAAGCGCAGAAAGAAGAACAGTCAGCTGAAGAGGCCTGTGAGGCAGCTGTGTGCAAGATAGCGAGGATCTATGGTGATGAAAGGTGAGTAACTCGTTGTTGGATTTGGGGAAGATCGATCGGGTGATTCACATGGATGACGGCATCCGGGGGACTTCAGAAGTGAGTAATCGGGTGCAGGAAGGCTTCACGGCGCCATCACTGTAATTCTCGTGTTTCGAAGCTTGCCACAGCGCTGAATTGTGGGCAATTTCAGGCTTAATGGGCTGACGTCTAGCGCATTCTGTTCATCCTGAAAACTGGCGATTTTTCGCGTTTTTGGGCCAGGCAATTGCGCGAATTTTGGGCATCTGGAAGCTGTATTTGGAAGCCAGTGTGCCGGCGTAGGTTCAGGCTACGAATGGATCCAAACTTGTCCCAAAAGCAGCCATTTCTAAATCACTAGCGAGTCCCCATTCCAGGCAATCCACATCCGAAGATGAGGACGACATGCGCCGAGATTGGATCTGCTGCGACGTGTGCGAAAAATGGTATCACTACTCGTAAGTTCACACATTTCCGTTCATTCACCCCAAGATCCTCCTTTCAGCTGCGTCGCCATCGAAGAATGGGAAATCCTGATCATCGACAAGTATCACTGCCCATCATGCGTTCCAACCAAAGGACCATCGCTACGTAAGATTCTCAGTTTATTTCCAACTCACACGAATTTGGTTTCAGAACGGAAGGCAGCAAATCGTCATCGATACGAGTTTTACAGGACCAACGCGGACAACCTTCCAGTGCAAGTAGCAACGCCGAAATGGATGGATTCGTTTGTCCCGAGAGAAGCGGACTTCCCGGCGCCTCCTCCTGACATGATCCGAGTTCTGGAAGATGGCCACGAACTAAAGAAGATCTGGAGAGATGACGAAGTGTGGACGACGCCCTTCAAGATCAAGAAGAAGGATGGTTTGGGCATGACGGTGCCTGAGGAAGGCTTCACGTTGGCTGACGTTGTCAAGATTATGGGTAAGCTTCCTATTTCCTTAAAATGCA
This sequence comes from Steinernema scapterisci, assembly GCA_000757745.1. Classification (NCBI taxonomy): domain Eukaryota; kingdom Metazoa; phylum Nematoda; class Chromadorea; order Rhabditida; family Steinernematidae; genus Steinernema; species Steinernema scapterisci. The sequence continues at coordinate 72,559 of KN167592.1, forward strand.
ACTGAAGTGTTCATTTCAGGCCGTGACAGGTCCGTGGACACAGTGGACGTGTACGGCCAGAACACCTATCCGATGAGCCTAGGTCGATTCTACGACCTATTCACAAGCGGGGACCGCGAACGACTCTACAACATCCTAAGCTTGGAATTCTCAACCGATCCAAAGATGTGCGAACTCGTGGCGCCTCCTTCCATCGTGGGCGAAATCTCATGGGTTCACCGCTTCTGGCCGGAAGTGAAGCACTCTGCCTACAAGCATCTCTTCAAAGGTGAGTGGCCTTGGGAAATTACATCAGAGATCTCTGCTCAAATTCCGAGGAATTACACCTCTAATTCGTGGCTTCGAAGAGTCCAAGGTCAGGAAGCCATTGATTTTCGGGTTGAACTTTGATGTCGCTTGCGTGTACAACGTAGCTGAACAAGAATTTTTTAGAGGGGGACTTTTCCGAAGAGCTGAAATGGGTTCGGCTGCACAACAAGCCTTCTCCGGACTACAATCCATATGAGGAACACAAGAAAGCACGTCCGGATGTGGCGCTGTTTTGCCTGGCTGGCATGGGAGGCTCGTTCACGGATTTCCACATCGACTTCGGAGGGTCTTCGGTTTGGTACAATGTTTTTAAGGTGGGTGCAGGCTGTGAAGACAGGAATAAAGCTGGATTTCAGGGAAAGAAGATATTCTACGTCGTGGAACCCACGGAGGAGAACATGGCGATTTACGATGGCCTTCAGAAGACTTCAAGGAAGTACGAGAACTTCCTGAGTGATCAGGAAGGAGTCAAGACCTACAGGGTATGATTTTGAGTTCTCCAGGGAGGCGTAAGTTGTTATTTTCCAGGTCGAAGTCAGCGAAGGCGAAACGTTGCTAATCCCAAGCGGCTGGATCCACGCCGTCTACACACCCGTAGATTCCCTCGTCTTTGGAGGCAATTTCCTGCATTCCCAGAACATCAAAATGCAGATCAAGTGAGTCCACGATCTTCAGAGACCGAAAGTAACCCATAATTCCAGGATCAACGCCATGGAAGCCGAACAGAACATCAGCGTGCGTTTCCGATACCCCAGCTTTGAGCTGTGCAATCGCTACGCAGCCAGCGTGATCCTATCGACCTTGAAAACGTGTCGGAAGACCTACACTCCTCTTCCGAAGCACCTAGAAGACGGAATGCAGACGTTGATAAGCGCTCTGAGGCGATGGGAGAAGATTGAATTGGTTGGGATTCGTGGGTTACTGTAGGAAGTCTCAAATCGCATTTTCAGAAATCTGCATTCTCGTTGGTCCATCACAGTTACGGAAACCTGACCGAGAATCTAAGATCGGAGTACCTGAAGTACAAGAAAAGGATGCGGAAACGTCCCACTCCGTCAGAACCCAGCGCAGCCGTTCTCCCGAAGCCCGACAAGGTTAAACGCGTATTCCTCTCGAATACAATCAATCTGAAGCCGATTTCCAACGTCGTCATGTCCGCCACTCCGGTCCAGAAGACGCCAAGTCCAGCAGAATCGAAATCTGCGTCGCCAGTGGAGTCAACGACGGAATCTTCGGCGGCCTGCACTTCACAGATCAAGAGAGAGGAGAAGAAGGAACCGAAGACTTCATCGCCTGAACCCGAACCTGGACAAGAGGCTTTGATAGTCGTTCCTAAAACCGAATCTCCGTCTTCAAGTTCAGAATCAACCAAATCAGTCTCTCCAGGACAGATCAAGGGTGACGTGTCAAGCGGCAGCCTAGATTCAAGTCCGAAGGAGACCAAGAAAGATCTAAGCGGAATCCCGGACTTGAAACCTGTCGTAAGCGAATCGCCGCTGTGCGTGCCTCCCTCAAGCTCCGCTTCGTCCGCGACTTCGAATCCCAGCCCTCCAGCGTCTACTCTGAAACCAAATTTCCATGCTACTCCAAACCGATTCGGGTCCTCAAAATCCGACTCCTCTGAAGCCTCATCCATCTCCCCAAGAGGTCCTCAACCTGTCTGCAAGCCAAAGGCAATCATAGCCCGGCCAGTAATCTCCACAGCAAACCGTCTCGGCCCTCTCCCAACCAAAGGAAGAACCATCCTCATCAGAACCACCTCCCGTCCAAACCCAGCCGCTCTTATCCCCCTGGCTCGATCACTTCCAAACACCAAAATCTACACCTCCTCCGCAGGCCCAATCCGTCTTCTCGCCTCATCCAAAGTGGCTTTCCAGAATCCGAATTCCCAACTCATCCGCCTGGGAACTCTCGCCCGACCTCTGAACCAAGGCTCAGTTTCTAAAGTCTTTCGTGTCACTTCCTCACAGCGGCAACCTCCAGGAAATCTCCAGTTCCAGCAACAAACCCTAGACCCAAGGACCAGGACTGTCTCATCCTCGTCCACGTCCACTTTCACCCAATGTTCTCCACCACCTTGTACAACTTCTGTATCCCATAATCCTGCTCCTTCAGGCAAATCTTTGTCCTTTGTAGATACCAAGTACTAGTCTCCACGCTGCATTTGGCCTATCCTAATCCATCCGAATCACCAAAACGTGGACTCTATCCTAGAATCTCTCTTGTCGCTGGACCGACCAAATAACGTCTTCATTCCTCTGTAATCTAACTTCTGTATTTTTGTCCAAATTCGTGCTTGTAAAGTTCAAAACGATTTGTCAACATCTTTCAATCTTATCTTGTCTTTCACGTAATCTTTGACCCAAAACCACACTCATCACAAACACAAGTTCAAAACTCGATTCTACGACCCATATTCTATTCTCTGTACAGATTTGTAGATTTTCCGTATCATGATTACCGTATTCACCATAGCATAAATACCCATCTTAATATCCTAAGAATCCAACTATTTTAGGCGTGATTTTCCAAGATTTCGGGGTCAAATTCCCAGATCTGTAAGATCCAGAAAATACGCCCAAATGTGGCCAAGCTATTGTCATCCTTTAACCATTTCGGGCTACCGTAGCCTGAGATTCATGATTGACTCCTTAACCCACCGAAGTCTAATTTTCCCGTAATTGTTTTCCAATCCATTCCCTCACGCGCATTTCCACCAGCTGCTCCATGTCCAGCTGACCAATAATCCATTCCTGCACGTTGGCTTTCCCTCCTCAACAACACCTAACCACGCGTGTCCTCATGTGACATATCGGATATTGGATTTCCGGCTTCCTCTAAGAGCACGCGGAGTGGGCAAGCGGATATTGGACATTGGAATATTGACGAAACCTGCTGACTGCCTAATGAATTATTGGCTTCCAATAGCAGCGGCCGCTGAAGCGGGAATCCGGATATCGGCAAATCGGGAATCGATGAACGACGTCAATTAGTTGCTTTTCATGAAGGGCGTGGTTTGGCCAAAGAAGGTATTAGGCGTCGAGATATTGATATATTGAATTTCTGGAGGCTGAGGGTGCTGAAGGGTGAGTTGGAGGAGCGACGAGAGGATGCCAACGATGACGAGTGAGGCAGAGCGGATGGAGGAAGTCGTAGAATGGAGAACAGATTGCCAGGGTGACACGAGGGCTTCGGAAGCCTTTGCGGGGCTAATCATGTGATGAAGCTGCCGCAAGTCATCTTGCAGAGATGTCCTGAGCCTCGTTAGGTCGGCCAGCTTGTAATGAAGCTCGATACCACAGGTAAAGACGTCACAGAAGAGGATGATTTCGGCATGGAAAGGTGAGTCACGGACAGGTTTTTAATCCGTGGGTGGGTTTGTGAATCTTGTGCGTCTCGCTCCCCTATCGTGCTCTTCAGGTACATTTGGCTTGTCAGCACCTTTTTGGAGCCTAAATAGGTTTGAAATCTTTCATAAAAGCTTCTAAAGCAAGCTGGGAACAAGCCTTGCACGGCCTTGCCTGTCCTCAAGGACCAGCGGGAAAGTTCCCATGTTCGATTTCTGGTTTTTCGTGCTTTTGCTGATTTTTTTGCGTCAGCGAAAGACGCTATTTTGCTTTAAGCGGAGCCTCATTTTATCGGTTCTTCGTGTTTCTAGCTTTGCCAGAGGTGACTCGTGACGACGTCAATTTGCGTTGCTAGGATTGGCCGCCTGAAACAGCTGAAATTCTGCCATTTTCCGTCTGCTCTTCGTGTGCATTCTGCGCTTTTTGGTGTTTTTTGATGTCATCTCACAGCGCATACGTTGTCTCATTTCTGCTTCGCATTTTGACCCTAGGCTGAGGCCTCTGCAGATCTGAACACAGCATTTTTTGGCATCTTTCGGCTAATGTGCAGCGCGCGTCAATTTGCGTTGCTAGAATTGGCCACCCAAAACAGCTGAAATTCCGCCATTTTCCGTCTGCTCCTCGTGTCCAATCTGCTCAATTTCCCAAGTTTTTGTTACCATTTCATCTCATTTCTGCTTCTCATTTTGAGAGTAAGCTTCGACAGATGTGAGCGCGTCAATTTCTGCAAGGTTGACTTTCAGCACGTTTTCATCCCCTATTTCGCTTCGCGCTGTGACTCTTTTCGCATGTGATTCCATACGTGATTCCTGGATTTCAGACCCAAATGAGCGACGGCGAAGAAGAGCAGTTCGATTCAGCTCTGGGAACGAAGGAATAGTGAGTTTCACGTTTTGCCGACGTGTCCTAAATGTGTCAATTTCAGCTGGGACAGCCGCTACTCTCTGGAACTGACGAACTTCAACGAAAATGGCGACGAAGGCGAAGTCTGGTTCGGCCGATCAGCGGAGAATCGGATGCTCAAGTTCCTGATCGAGCAGAAGATCGACAAGGATTCCGCGATTTTGGACGTTGGAACTGGAAACGGATCGCTTCTGAGAAGACTGGTAAGGATTTGGATTGAACGATATGGGAGTCAGACGTGGCCTGTCTCTCCCGGGCACGTCTGGCTGAGGACTGCGTCTAGGATACTGAAAATTTGGGTCTTTTTTGTGTCGCACAGACATGAAATCCAGACACGACGAGTCTGATTTGCGCGCGTCTTGTTAAATATTTGGGGTCATTTTGTGCCCATTTTGAGGTCGGGTCGGTTGTGGCTTTGTCTGCTTTTTGAACTCCGTTCTGTCTGTTTTCCTGTCTAGACGGGTTTGCATGACCATTTGCCGATTTTCAATGTGCTGACCGGCCGATTTCCGGAAACCAGACACCATTTTGTCTAGACCTGTTGAAATCGCCTAATTTTCACGTTTATTTGTCTCTCGTTGTCATGCTGATCGGTCGGTTTCTGCCCAAATCTAGACAAGCCCAAACCAGACCTGTCTCGCCAGGTTTTTTCGGTCATTCGCCTTGCTCTCTTCCGCCCTGACCGGTCGGACAGTTTCTCTGCGATCTGATCTCCAACCCACGCGTGCTCTCTCTCGCTCTCCTAAACCACTCCCATTTCAGCGCGAGAAGGGCTTCACAAACCTGACGGGCGTCGACTACTGCCAAGGCTCCATCGACCTCTCCAAACAACTCGCCGAGCAAGACGACTACGCTGCAGATGCCACGATCAACTTCCGCGTTGCTGATCTCATCCAGGAGCGCCCAGACGCTGACCTCACGGACCGTTTCGACATAATCCTGGACAAAGGCACCTGGGACGCGATTAGTCTCCATGGCGACCGCACGGAGCGCCTGACGAACTACCGCAAGTCGATCATCGCCTTCATGAAGATGAACGACATGGCGGATATCCGCGTGGATCCGCGTTTCTTCATCATCTGCTCATGTAATTTCACCAAGTAAGAGCACATCGATGACACGAATTTGTTGCTGAACGTGTCTTGTGTACTTTAGGAACGAATTGATCGATTTGTTCTCTTGCGAAGATTTGGAGTTTGAAATGGAAGTCGCCGCTAGTCACACGATTTCGTTTGGAGGACAAGTCGGCGTGACGTCAACGATCGTCGTCTTCCGCAAGACCTGAACTCGTCTTGGAGCCGTTTGTTGTTTTGTTTTGTTGATTTTTCAGATTTTTTATTATAAAATTGAAACCCAAAATTTGGTGATGTTTGAAGCTTGGTTTCGGAGGTTAACCCACAAACGCGAATTTCATCACATCCCCCTCTTCTCACGTCCCCTTATTCCTGGTTCCGCTGCACGTTAAGCTGATAAGCGCGCGTCGTGGCCCTCTCGGCGCGTCCGCACTGATTACGTCGCCCTACGTTTTTGTAGCAAGAAATGGTTAGTTTCACAAGACGCACAATGGGAGTGCTGGCCGAGAGAGCGAAGCTCCTCTTGGAGCAGTCCGGAGGACAGCTGGTAAGTTGCAGCCTTGGATACTGTAACTCATTTTCGCTGTTTCAGGTGAAGGCACCACCGAGGCCGAAGATCGGAGTACTGCTAACGAATACTGGAACTCCTAGCGGATATTCCTATTGGCCTATGAGAAGATACCTGTCGGAGTTTCTTCGGGACGCTAGGGTGAGTGATTTTGAGGTTATGAGAGCAAGGTTTGATGTGGACATTGCAGATTATCGAAGCGCCAAGGCTGATCTGGTACCCGATCCTGTATCTCTTCATCTTGCCGTTCAGGCCTTTCAAGAAGGGAAAGTGTTACAAGTGAGTTTTTAGGGATTCTTGGGCGACTTTCGAATGACGATTTTAGGCAGTTTGGGACTGAGTGGAAATGTGTTTCGGGTCTTAGGAATGGAGGCGCATTCCTAACTGTTATCAGTGTGGGTTGGATGCCCAGGGGCGCTTATCTCTGGATCTTAATTGTGCGCTTTCTGGGCTTTTTCCGTCTTTGAGGCGAAGCTTGAGATGTTTACATTGAGAAGCCAGCGATCCTAAAATAGGCGCGTTCATAAACACATAAAACGGACCTGATAACAAATTCATACTAATAGCCTCACTTTGCCACGCGAAGACCTCCAAAACAGCCTAAAAACCAGTGAATTTCTGACGTTATCTATCCACTTTTAGGGCCATCTGGAACACAGAGAAGGACGAGTCGCCACTTCGAACCATCAGCCGTAACCAAGCGACGCTCCTTCAGGAAGCGTTATCGGCCCAGGGCCGAGAGGACGTGGTCGTCAGCTGGGCTTTCCGATACGGCGAACCCTCGATCGAGGAAGGAATCGCCGAGCTGCAGAAGGCAGGATGCGACCGATTGGTGCTCTTCCCTCTCTACCCTCAGTATTCGGCCACGACTACGGCTTCTATGTGCGATGCTGTGAGTCCACGGCGAGCTACCGTAATCCTTTAATGTCCCTTGTTCAGGCCTTCCACGCTCTCCTCAAGCAGCGTCATCAGATGGCCCTCCGCACGGTTCCGGCCTACTACCGTAACCCGGTCTTCATCGAAACAATCGCCAAGACCATTGAAGATGGCCTGAAGAAGTCCGGAGACGTCGATGTCATCGTGATTACATATCACGGCATCCCTCTGAAGTACCAAGATAAGGGCGACCCCTATGGGTACCAGTGCCATGAGACCACGGAGCTTCTTAAGGAGAGGCTGTCAAAGGGAGGCGTCACAAGCGCTGACGTGGTCACGTCTTTCCAGTCGAGGCTGGGTCACCTCGAGTGGTTGAAGCCCTACACTGAGGACTTGACCGTTGAGTTGGCCAGGTAACCCTTGAATCTTTAAGAATCTTGCATCAAGAGTAACTGATTTAGGTCCGGAGTCAAGAGAATGGCCATGGTGGCGCCAGGATTCAGCTCCGACTGCCTGGAAACCCTGGAAGAGCTGGAGATGGACGTAAAGGAGCAGTTCCTGTAAGTGGCAGAGTGGCTTTCAGGAATTAGAGTGACGTTTTAGGGATAACGGTGGTGAGCACTTCACCTACATCCGCTGCCTGGACGACTCACCGGAAGGAATCAACGTTCTCGCCGACGTCGTCTCCAAACAACTCGTCAATTTCGAATGTTAATCCCTAGAATAAATTGAATATTGTTGATTCGCTGGCCTGCACAAGTCTTATTTTTTGTTTCTTATTCGTCCTCTCTCGTCTTTTTATTCCTTCCCGGCTGATATTCCCTCCTCCCAAACCCACGGACGTGGGTCTGCACACCCCTGATCTTCCTACCTCATGGTGAACTGGGATTCATGAGGTCAGCAGGACAGGGGCGTGAAGGCTTGCATCCACTCGACACGGATTACGGTACGTTTTCGTTGTGTTCGTGGTGGATTCAGGGAATCTTCAGACTTGGAAATGGTCGCAGATCTGCACACCCCATGTCCGTTGAGCCCACACGGAGAATTGAATCGTGAGGTCACCGGAATGGAGTGTGCATGTTTGCCTCCGTCGACTCGAGGTTTCGGTAAGTTTTGAGAAATGCCGTGGAACAGATAAGAGAATGTCCTTGCGCATGAATTTATTAGGATTAAATATAGAAATTGAGGCAGCAGAAGCAGTTTTCAGTTGACCTGGGCTTTATCGAGGACGACGTCCTAAAATGACCATGTCAGTTTCCAGTTTAGACTCTTAATCTTACGTCGAAGAGAGCCGAGCTGGTGGCGACTTGCATGCGGATTTCCTGGCCAGCGAGGTTGCGCTGAAAGTTATGGAAGTTGGAAAGCTGTTTACCAGAGAACTTACGTGGATACAGAAGAGTTCGTTGGCAGAGCAGAACGATCTGGGAGGACAGCAGTGACGTCCGCTGCGGCAGCAGATGGCGTTGATCAGAGGGCAGCAGAAGATACGACCGTCCGGACCGAGGCAAATGGATTGGCGCGGAGGACACAGGGAGAGGACCGTGGAGGTGAAGGCGAAGAGGAGGATGAGGGCGACAAAGGACTTCATTGTTGGTTGGAGCTTGGAAGGATCTGTGAGGTTGGAGACTGAGCAGCTGGGTTAAATAGGCATTCTTGACAAAGACAACCCTGATAAGCGCGATGTGGTAAGCAAGGCTGTCATGTGCTGTACTCCAACTTGACCTGTATGTAGATTATGAAGCAGCTTAAACCTTTTAAACAAAGGAAATGATAAGCGTGCACCTCACTTTTCTTATCAATATGGTGTTTGTTAATGCCTGAACACAAAGGAGAACAGCTCTCCAACACGAACGTTGCTCGTCAACGTGACCTTCTTTGTTCTCACCCTGAGCTTATCAGTACCAACGCCCAAGTTTTCGGTTTATATAAACCGTGCCCAAACCCTTCTTCCTCACAGTTCCTCTCAAGCTCCAACCAACCATGAAGTGCCTCATCGCTCTCGTCCTCCTCTTCGCCTTTGCCTCCACGGTCCTCTCCCAGTGCCAACCTGGCCAAACCTTCTGCACCGGCTGCGTCGGCGTCAACACCTGCTGTCCCTTCGCCAACGCCGTCTGCTGCCGCAGTGGACTCCGTTGCTGCCCAGCTGGATCCGTCTGCGACGCTCTGGAGCAGTTCTGTATCCGCGTAAGTCGTGCCTTGCCCAGAAGGTTCTACTTTACTCCATTTTCAGATCAACCTGGCCGGCGAAGAAGTCCGTCTTCCCATCGGTTCCAGCTCTGCTGCCTTCGACGTAAGATTCAACTATTTAATCATGTTCTCATTACTTAATTTTAGGACGTCCTCATGGGAAACCAGCCCCAAGTCTCCGCCAACTGAATTCTTTTTCACACTTGATTTGACGCTATTTAAC
>KN167594.1:53934-65621 GCA_000757745.1 Steinernema scapterisci
GAATCCCGTGAACTATGGAAAACCGTGCCGCCTCACCTGCGCCGAAGCGATCGCCGCTGGATTATATATCATCGGTGAGAAACCGTCATGCGACCTGCTGATGTCGAAATTCAAATGGGGACCGAATTTCGTGGAACTCAACCGCGAGGCGCTGGACATCTACGCGAAGTGCGAGGATTCCAAGGACGTCATCGCGAAACAACACGAGATAATGGAGCAGATCGACCGAGAGCGGGAAGAGCTACGCGCGAAGCCGATGGATCTGCCTCCGGGATTCTCTGATGAAGAAGAAGAGTACGAAGAGGAAGAGCAAACTGAAGACGAAATAGAAGAGTAATTTTTGATTTTCTTGATAAATTGTTATATCGTTATGTTGTATTACAGAGTGGTGATGAAAGTCCGGGACGTCGATGACACCTACGAATACGTCGTCGACGAATGCCCTCTGCAGCAGGGCGCTGAAGGCCGCGTCTTTGGCGGCAAGTTCCTCGGAAGGAAGGCGATCGTTAAGGAACGCTTCGCCAAGCACTATCGCCATCCGGATCTCGACAAGTCACTAACGAAGGAGAGAATGAAGTCGGAGCTTAAGGGGATAATGCGATGCGCGGAGGTGGGTCTTATTCGTGTGGGTTTGGGGTCGTTTTCGGGCATGTGCTGGGGGTTGAAATGAGAGGCGTCCTGGGGACGGAGGTGTCTAGACAGGGCTATTTGGGCGCGATATACAGTGTGTGTCACAAAAATAAATCCCTGGCCAGACACCCAGTCCGGCCTCCGTCGGGCGACGTCTGAAACTAATCATTTCTGGTGGTCACAGAGCAGATGACCGGTCGGTTTGGGCATCATTTGTATGGGGAACCGACCGGTCGTTCTCTTTTCGGCCGCTACAAATGATCAGTTCCAGACACTGTGTGACGGGAGCCGGAGTGAGTCTCTGGTCAGGGATTTTTTTATTGACACACACTGTAGTCGAAGTCTAAAGTTGATGAGAGCATTTTTGTTGGTTATTTACAGCCTAGACTTGGGTGAATCATGGCGTCTACAGCGCGTTCTAGACTGTCTTATCGCCTCATTCCATCCTATTGCTTGATGCCGATCGGTTGAGCGACGTCATCAGTCTAGACTCCTACTTCTGTCTGGAAGCCGATTCCAGGCCGGTCGGTCTTGAAAACGATCATCCCATGTGGGATTCCGACCGTTCGAAATTCGCTTGTAGACACCAGACAACCATGCGCATTTCAGACTGTCCATAGTCTGGTTTCGAGGCTAATCAATGCGTATCGCCTTTCACCTTATCAAGCCTTAATTTTAACGTTTTACAGCTCCCCGACGTCCGCGTTCCTCAAGTCTACTTCGTCAACAGCCAGACGAACAAGATCGTCTTCGAGCGGATCGAAGGAATCCCCGTCCGGGCCTTCGTCACCAAGCACCAGAAGGACGCCCAGGAACCCGAGGTCAAGGTCAGTTTCGCTCCGCGTTTCAGCGTTTAAATATCCCAATTTCAGAAAATCTTGATCGACCTCGGCCGTCGAATGGGGAACACCATCGCCAGCATGCACGAAGGTGGAGTCGTGCACGGTAATTTGCCTCGTCTTTGCTATTTTATCGTGATATTTTAGGAGATCTGACGACCTCCAACGTCATGCTGGAAGACGAGGACCCACAGAAGCTCGTGCTGATCGACTTCGGCCTCGCCTCGGCCAACCCGACCGCCGAAGACAAGGGTGTGGATCTGTACGTCCTGGAACGAGCGATCCAATCCACGCATCCTCACCACGAGTACCTCTTCGACGCGATCATGAAGGGATATTGCGAGAAGAGCAACAAAAAGCACTTCAACGCGGTGAACATGAAACTGGAGGAAATCAGAATGCGAGGAAGGAAGCGGGATATGATGGGATGAGAAGTGGGGCAATTTTGTTTGTTAGCCACTTTGTCATAAAGATTTCGTTCAAGTCTTTTGTTTCTTGTCGTTCGTTGTGATTACTTTCCATTTGTGGTGTACGGTAGGTAGGGGAATGCCAGGGTTTGGGTCGATCGATAGTACATGATCGGTAGTACTGTGGATTCTGTCCGTCATCGCTAGTGGTGGTCGGCCGCTCCATCGTCAGCTCCTGCCAGCGTATCACAGCCGCGACCAACGACGCACAGAACAACTTCACGATCTTTTACGATTGTATCCCTACCATCATCGTTGAGAGCCGAAGAAGAGGAGCAAATTTTGGGCCCCAATCCCTCATTTTTAGATACTGTTTTGAGATGAAAGGTACTTCGTGACAGGCACTAGGAATGCGAGAGAAGCTCAGAAAAAACATGTCCCCGAGCGGAGTCGAACCAGCCCCGATCCGTTTTGCAAACGAGAGATTAACCGATTGAGCCATGCTAACGAGGCACGTCCGTTGCAGAGTGCGAGCCAACCCAGGCATTACGGTCTGTCGTCATCAGTCTGATGACGACAGTCCGCTTATGAGGAGTTGATGGACGAAGAGGTCGAAGGCGCATGGACAGCTTGTGGACCCTCGTCTCTCGATCGCCTGAAAAGCTGCCTACTCCAACTCGGCCTGTGGCGCCTTTCTGACCGTCTCCTCCAGCCGGTTACCAACGCTTTTGGCCCTCGGAACATGTCAACATCTCTCAGCTGCGACCCTTCGCCATAGCTGCGCAGACTGACAATGACGCATGAAAAGCAACGAACCCCAGCGACCGAAATGAACTGTCTGCACACTCAGAAACTGATCTGAAACTGCTCAATAGATATATTACAAAGACAACTCTAGAAACAAACAAAAGACACAAAAAGTCAACCATTTATTACAAGAAGCAGACCCTGCAATTACATCACAACAATGAACATCGAAACTATGACCTGGAAAATTTTAAGCTGATCCTTCGACGTTGGTGGTGGCGCGCGTGTAGACCGTCTGGGCGGAGTGCTTGATGATGGGCTTGATGAGTCCCTTGGCGGCCAGTTCGGCGAGTCCCTGCTTGGCGAGGGAGGCGCGGACCTTCAGGCGCTCAGACACGACGGAAGGCGTGATGAGCTTGTAGGTCGTCACCTAGATTCAGACAAGACTAGACTAAAAATGCAAAGAAACTAGACTTACCTCCTTGTAGAGCTTGTCGTAGGTGGCCTGGTCGAAGAGAACCATGTTGTTCAGCTTGTCGCGAACCTTTCCCTTCGACCACTTCTTCTTCTTGCCCTTGCCGCCGCTGGCGTCCTTCTTGACGGGCTTGCCGCCCTTGGCGTCGGCCTTCTTCGCGGTCTTGGGTGGCATGCCTGAAATAAAGAGACGCAAATTAGGCTTTGGAAGTAAGAGGAAACACAAACTTCGCGCTAGCACGCAATTCTAGACTCAGAATACAGAGATAGACATGTTAATTAGCCGCGCAGATACACTACAGACAAAAAATTCAAATTTTGTGACAATAGGAGACACAAAATATGCGCCATTCTAGAAGTACAGATGTACACACATTAATTAGCCGCGAAGACACACACTACAGACGGATCCCTTCCAGCGATGTCTGATACCGATCATTCGTGGTGGTCGCAGAGAAGACGGCCGGTCGGTTCTGAATGGAAACACGACCGGTCAATCATTACGAGTCCATTAGAAATGATCAGTTTCAGACACCGATAAAAAGAATCCGTCTCGCACGAGCGAAGGTCGGACTTGATTAGGCACACATCGCGACAGTAGACAGAATCACGAGCAAGACAGGCAGCGTAAGTCTCATACGGTTCGGCACGCACCGTGATAAGAAACAATCCTAATTGGCTGGACATAAACAAACTACTCATTTCAATGGAACACGTGCACAATAATCGGACCACAAACGGCACCACATGGATGACGGTGCCCCATAACTGCTGCTAAAAAACCAGAAATAGGCGAGAAAAAGACCGATGTCGATGAATTCCTCGCCGCGGCAACTTCAATCACGGTAGCACGATCGCTGCGGGAGACGGGGAATTTTAAGAATGTATCGCACGTTCGTCTTTGGTGTTTGATTGTTTGGCATTGGGCACGAGGCCGAGGCCAATCCATGGAACGGCCGTAGGATCAGACGTTCTCAAAGTTCCAGGCGAGTGTAGCTGACCAGACGTCTCGTCCTGACTCGCCATTCCAGACTCTGACCGGTCGCTGACTTCGAAAACACCAGAAATGATTCCCTTCTTTAGGCGCTCTCAGACAAGGCTGTCTGATCTTACGCTTTCAAACGAGACAGACCTGTCCACTGTCTGAAAACCTCATTTCTGAGCAATGTTGACCTGGCAAGCGGTCGTGTGGATCCTCTGGATCTGCCTCCTTGTTGCTGCCGACGAATGGGGACCTGAATGTCTTCGTGGTAAAAACTGGGGTGTTCCGGATAGAAATATGCCCGAACCTTTGTACGCGATTCTCTGTTTGTTGTTCCACGTCCTTGACTCTCTTCTTCTTTCAGGATTTTCCTGGAACCCTTCTGCAACCAAGACATATTTGCGGATCGGAACATCAAGCGCATCATCTTCCCCAACGACCAAACCTTCGAAGTCCAATTCCGGTATGAGCAGCTGGAAGCACAGGGACATTTTGGACTGTAAGCAATGTTTTCCTCATTTAAAGTGCGTAACGTATTCTTTTTAGAAGCTGCATTTGCTACGAAACGTCGTCGCCAGAGCACACGGAAGAGGTGTGCGGCAACCGGCCAGGATTCGACTCCATCTGCTCACTCTACGACACGCAAACAAGACCCGGATTGCACCTGATCGACAAGAATGGAGACCCCATAACAATGCTGGAAGGACCTCAAAGGACCCGTTATGACCTATTCTTCCGGATACCAATCCAGAAACGAAATAACCTCGTGAAGTTTATGTAAGTCTTTGCTTTTAGCGCTGTTTATGATTTTGCATCTTTTCAGCCCTCAACACGATATCCAAACGTTAGGACTCCCGATAAAAATAGTCAATCGGCACGTCGGCAACTCCGAGAAGAAATATCCAACGCTCCGCGTCTTCGCCGTGCGCGGCAACGCAACTTGGCAGGCCTTCAAGAACAATCCGAAATATGCAGAACGTGGAATCAAAGGACGTCCCTTCAGTGACGATTGGAAGATTAGAACTCAGCTGGTAAGCTCTTTCATTGGATCTTCCTTCCTAATAAGCGTTCATTTAGCAAAATGTTCTAATGGGACCAACATTCGCGGAACGAAATACGGTGAGTGTGAGCGAAGAATTCAAGAATGCCGTGGACCGCATCAACAGTCGACAACCTGGATCCAACGAGTACAACCTGCTTCACCGTGAAGGATGTAAGTTAGCTTATATCCGCATACATACGAAATTACAAATTTCAGATACCCCAACAGGCAAGGCTATTGCTTAGCTGAGAACAACAAGAAACAATCTATTACAATGTGCAAGTTTATTAGAAGGCAAGATTAAAATGTCATGTGCAACGATATGGACAAGTTGGGCTAATAGTGCTTCCATAAGTTGCTCATCGCCTTGTTCCTTTCGTCAGCGGGAATGATCCGGAAATATTCTTCTCGAAGCGCCGGATCCGAGAGGATGTTGCCGAACAGCCGGGCGATCGGGCACGTCACTTTCTGAAAGTTGGTCTTTTATCCGAAGAGAATGACGAATGAACACTCACGTCTTCCGCCGTCTCCATCAAAGCGTCGTATTCGCGGCGATTCTCGGGATTCATGTACTCCAGCAGATTCTTGTTACCAGAGATGGAGCACAAGAACTGGTAAGCAGCACACGTGCATCCGGGTTTCTAAATCGCATGTGTTTTAGATGTGTAATGCTTAGAATCACTTACCTTCATGGGCGATCCATACTGGTTCTGGGGAGCATCCTTCGTCTTCGGAGTGGTAGGCGCCTCGTCCCAATCGAAATCGTCGTCGCTGTCGGGGAGTTTTGCTTGGAGCGCTTCTTCTAAGTGGTTGTGCGCCATTGTTGTGCTGAAAATAGGCGAATATTCAAAATTTCACTAATTATGAATTCTTTAATAAGAATCGCGGAAGCAGGAAGAAACACGGAGCTGGACAGCGCGCAAATGGTTGTGAGACGAAGCCAAAGAAACGGGAAATCGCGAAACGGCGGCACTGGAAGGAAGAACAAATGGGCGCGATCATGGCTCCTCCCACGAAGAAGCGGATTACGGTGATCCATGCGATTTTGAATTCTATCCCGCAAGACGAGCAGTCGTGCTCTGCTCAGACGTCATTTAAGAGTGCCCCAGACGTGATGACCGGTCGGTGTTGTGTCTGAATGGGCCAGCGACCGGTTTGGAATCGCCACTGCTGAAGACTCCCCAGACTGCGGCCGTCTGACACCGAACTCAGACTCGTCTCAAAGACCCCATCTACTGTACTTCAAATGCCCTTTTATCACATTATGCCATGGACGAACTCTGTCGCCAATAAATACGTTACATATTTACACGAGATTTGTCATTCCCCGTTGTTCTCCTGGATCTCCCTCATCTGTGCCGTCATTTTCTCCATCGCCTCGATCGTCGAAGGCGCCTGAAATTCATCTCTTAAGATTCACGGATCCCCTTCTAGTATCTAACCAGATCTTCAGCGTCGCTGAGTCCCTCTCCATCCCAAACATCGATCGCATTCATCATCTCGCATCCCTTGTTCTGAAGAGTCATTTTCAGTTCAACCGTGCGCTTCCTGCGCTCCACGCGCAGCTGATCCTCGGGTTCCAGCTTATATCCAGCGAAAAGCTCCTTGGCAGTGCGTTGTGGAGCGTCCAACGCATGACCGTAGTGCTCCAACTGAGCGTCCACTATCACTCGACCCGGTTCTCCGCGATATCGACGGAACGTGAGATGGGCAGGACAGATAACGTGGACTTCTGGAACGCCGCTCTGGCGTTTTCGCGATCTCCAGGAGCCGGTCACGTTGCAGGTGTAGTTGACACGTTCGTAGGTGTCGTCTGGGGCCGTGTAGGTGCCGGACTTCCGGCTGAATCGCACGCCAGTTTCTTCAAGTTCTTGGTACCAGACCTGAAAGATGGAAGATCAATGATACCGTAACCCAGAGCTTTGCTCTAGTCAACGTTTAGTCCTTATCATTTGTCTCTTACTTGAAAATCGCTGGCGCTGTCGAACTCGTACTTCTCGAATTCAAACTCGAATCCGTGCTCGTCGTTCATGTGCGAGCAGACGTCTCGGAGCGTCCGGAATCCTAGAGTGCATCCGTTGCTAGGACACGGCAGTGTTCCTTCCGTTGGCTTCTGGGGATGAAAACGGCTCTTGTGCTTCGGAAGCGATTTCTGCTTCATCGAGCTTCCGCAGTCCTCGCAGACGACGATCGCGTCCAGATCCATTCGGCCCGACATCGTCGCTAACCTGGCAATACAAGCATTAAGACAAACAGACATAGGCGGATCAAGATATAGGTTACGGTAGCTACCGAATGACATTAGTCAATCACGAACCACAAAATAAGCGTTTATTCGTCTCTGAACACCTTCTTAATCACCCTCCCGCTGGACGTCGTCCTTGGCATAACAAATCCAGGATGCTGATCCACATCCTCAATCTCTTCTAATATGACGGCGGTGTCTTGCGGTGGCGCGGTTCTGTTCATGAACTGGAAGAGTTCCCTTTCGGCGTTCTCTAGCCATGAGGGGTCAGTGGAGTACTGTACTGTTTGCATGAAACCCTAAAATGAATCTCTAGACTTGAAGAAAAGTACGGCAAACCGACCCCGATGGCCTGCAACATCCGAGCTCTTCGGGCCTCCATCTCTCCTTCAGTCGTGGCTGCATGTTCCTCTTCCGCCTGTTCTTCCTTAGCCAATCTCGTGAGGATGTTCTTCACTTCGTATCGTTTCAGATAGAACGCGCGGTCGTTCTCTGACGCCTCGTCCCTGAGCTTCTCGACGACCTCCATGTCGCTGTATCCAGCGCGGAGCAGATGGACGATTTCCGCCTTCAGTTCGTCGGGAAGTGGGAGTTGTTGGACGTCGGTATCGTGGCCGAAGTGCGTGAGACAGGCTGTGACCGAGACCCTTCTGAAAAGATAGTTCTTAGTCGATGAGTCGGGTGACCACAGCTGATCTACCGTAACCCAGAACTCTCAAATCCTCAACTTACCCAGTACTCTGCTGCACCCGAACCTTCATGAATGCCGTGCAATGTCGATCCATTTTCTTCGAAACTCGCTTCCTCTGCTGACATTCTTCTGGCACTTTCTGGTATCGATCCACAGTTCCGCTGAGGTGGCACTGATAGTAGAGAAGCGGCTGTTGCGTGTTGCGCCCAGTGCGCTTTCCGGATCCGCCGAGTTTCGAGAATTTGCTCATCGTATCCACTTCTACCGCTTTCAGCCATTCCTAAAGCCAATCGTCATCTTTACTCGCACTGAATGTGATAATTACCTCGAATTCAGCAAATTTCGCAAACTTGACTTCTTCCAAGTTCACATCGACCCGATGATGGTCGTCGTGGACGTGTCGGCACAGGTCCACGATGTTCATGAACACCGCTTGGCACGTAGGATCGCCACATCGAATCGACGGAAGCCTGCTGTAGTGATTCTCCAGCTTGTGCTGCTCCCTTTTGTGTTTGTTGAGAGCGCTGGTGGAGCTATAGGTCTTCTGGCACACGTCGCACAGAGTCTAAAACACGAAATCAAACTTCATTCCAACACGCAACACCTACAGATGACGAAGTCGAAGCCATTCCAGCTGGATAAGATTACGGTAATTAGTAGAAATCGACACACTGGTTAGCGCAGTATTAGTACGTCTCGACGTCACAAGAAAATTTCAGATCTGGATAACAAATTTATTAAAAATAATCTTCTTCTAATCTTTCGTAACAACCTAAATATCGTCATCAATATCGCCGCCGCCAACAAGACGACCGTAAAAGGGGAACTTCTTGAGGAAGAGTTCCACCTTCTTGCGGAACGACGTGGATTCGGCTGCTGAGCGGAGAGCGCGAGTGGCGGCGTCTTGGTCCACGTCCAGGGTGTCGAATATTCTGAAAAATAAAAGCAGTTTAGAATGGTGGAATTCGATTAACAGGATCGCAGCGATTCCTAAGCGCCCTTCCTAGCAACAGGTTCCTAGGAGCTGCCGGGGAACGACCGATCCGACAATCTTGATCCAGTCGAAATGAACGAATCCGGTGTCTCCAGACAACGTTCAACGTCTATTAGACAAGAATCAGTTTGGCCACCATTATCGGTCATCCTCTCATTGTGGTCAACGGATCGGAAGCGACCGGTCGGGCCCGCGGCTCCTCTCCGTCGGCGACCAGCTTCTGCTGTCTGCAGACATCAATTAGTCTGGCCGCAATGAGCGGATGAGCTTCTCAGTTCGTCCGGTCGATCGCCAACGTCCGGTCGGGTCGGGCATTCCTCTCCACATCTTTCGGCCTCCACGCTGCGTTCTGCATTCGTCCTGTTGCTGCCCGACTACTGCGCGTCCCCCTGACCAACCCCGAATCAATAACTCCTCACCTGTTCCTTCCCCACACCATCGAGTAGGCTCCAATCGCTCCCACGGCCACGTGCAGCGTCACGATGTACGGCAATATCCTTTTGCAGGCCTTCGCTCCTTCCCAGCTGAGAGTCAAGAATTCGATATAATTGGCGATCCTTGGGTAATTGTCTCCCTTTCTTTGAAGCAACTGAAATACCGTTCTAATTAGTTTGAAAAGCCAGAATTCCTACTTACCACATAGTAAGCAAGGTACGGTAGGGTGAGCATAGGAACCGCGACACCCGCCAGTAGCCCGTTGAAGACGTTCTGCGTTAGGAGGCAGGACGTGCACGGCCTCTCTTCAGCGTATAGCTTCTTCATGATGTAGGACTGGTGGAGAACGTAGTAGGAGATTCCGGCCGTGTAGACGCCAAAGACGAACGGCGATTTGGGGCACTGCTTGATGGAGTCGAAGAAGCCGATCCGGTTGTTCAGCAGGAAGAATTCCCCGTTGATCTTCGAAGCGGCCAGGGAAGCGGTGAAGCACGTCGCCAGGATCGATCCGTGAAGCGGGAAATTCAGCGCTCGGCGTTCTGCGTCGTAGGGCCAGTTGACTACGAGCTTGGACATGAACGCGGCCTGGTCGTGAGCGGACATCGCTGACAGGGTTTCCCAGACTTGGGAACGCGTACCGGCGAAGCGTTCTGCTACGCTGAAATTGGAATTTCAGGGTTGGATAAGGAAAAATGTGAAAATTACCTGGATCGGGCTTTCGCGATCTGTGCTGGGTCCCTCTCTTCATTCTTAATACTCTCCGCGGACCGCTCCCATATGGCCAGAGGGTCGATTGTGACTTGAGGTTTTGGAGCGGCCATGACCTGCAATAAAGGACAAGATTAGGATGTGCTTAAAGGACGAGAATTTCTAGACAGTGAAACATAGACACGCTTGGTGAAAACTAGACATGACGTCTAGCTTTGATGCCAGTTTTGGATGCCATTTCCAGACATCAAAACAATATCGACCGGTCGGTTTTCAAAGGAAAATCACGTGCGCGGTTGAATTAGACACGATTCGTCTAGGAGACAGAAAAAGGACCAAAAGAGACTCGGGAAAGCATCTCTAGACGGGAAGTGAAATGAGACGTTTATCGGTCTGCAGACAGGCAATCAAGATGTCCGGCTTCGCTTGGTTGTGTCTAGACTTGAAGTCCAAGTCTGAAATCACGTTTCAAACCCACGAAGCACGCAAAAAGTCAGCGAAACTCGTTCAAAAACAGCCAAAATCAAGCGGATTTTCGAAAACACGCCGACCCTAAGAAGTTTCCAATGCGTGCCGATCTTCCAGACGAGACCATCTGGCTGCCTGCGAACGAGCGACAGTCGATCTCCTCTCTGTGCCGCTGCTGCATACGCCCAACACGGCGAGGGAGTGACGCCGACCGAGTGACGCCCATGTCGACCCCAGACAAGCCTCCGTCTGAATCCACTCCGCTGCCAGACACTGCCGCTCCAGAGTCTGAAATGGACGACGGACCTCCTCCGCTCATGATCGCGGAAGAATCCGCCGCTTCAACGCCTCCCGAGGACGTCGCCGCTGCTCCGACGCTCCCAGCTGAGATGTCAGCTGCTCCAGCGAGAACTCCGCCGACTCCGATCGCGATGACTCCGAGAGCTTCGCCGCCGCCAGACATTTCCATGTCTGCTCCAGGCTCGCCTGCTCCGGTTTTGACGCCGCCGCCGATGCTTCAGGCTCAAGAGCCCATGAAGTCGCCGCAGACTCCGGTCACACCGCCAAACCAGACGTCTCAAGCCATTCCAGTGCTGTCAGCTTCGACTCCAGGACCTTCATCGAGTGCTCCAAGTCTCGCTCCAGCTGATCAGACTTCCCCAGGACCGTCTGCTCCAATTCTAGCGCCGTCTGTTCCCAGTGCTCCGAGCCCTGCTCCAATCTTGACTCCTTCGGCTCCGCTGCTAGTACCGATGGATCCCAAGCCTGTTCAGACACAGACTCCGACACAAACCCAGACAACTATGTCTCAGATGACGCCATCATCGATTGGCATCGCCGGCCAAAGCAACAAGACTCCCGCAGGACCTTCCATGCCGAATTCTCAGCCTTCGAGCGCAACTCCCGGATCCTCCAACCCACGTCCTAAGCAGGCTCGAACCCGACGTGTCAGACCGAAGGTTCAGCCTCCGCCTCCCCAACAGGTTCCCCCGGTCATGCTCGCAGCTAATCCAGGCACTGTAAGT
>KN167595.1:0-16743 GCA_000757745.1 Steinernema scapterisci
TTTCCGAAGGATCACACTAATCTGCTTTTCTAATCCCTTGTCGTTCTTAATTTCTGGTCTCCTCTTGTACGTTTATGCAACTGCTTTCAGATTTATGGAATCACAAACTTCGGTTAAGAGTGCGCCGGGTACATTTGAGTTCAAAACACAAATTCAGGATACGAATTGAGGAGAGTTAGAGTGCACTTAGATATGCCTGGGTCCATGCTGTTATAGTTTCTGTGTTAGGGTTCACAGCGACTCCGCATTTAGATCTTTAGCTGGAGAACTCCATAAAAGGCGTCCACGGGCACCGGTTGCACCTGCCAGCCGCTCTCCTTTTATCAAGCCGCCTCTTTGTTGCCGCGTCCAGTGTGACTCCATCGAGCTCCTCTGACAACAGCGGCAGCAGCAGCTGCAAAGGCGTCACAAGCCGCATTTGCGTGAGCTCGCGAGATAAGAAAAGGTGGCGGGTGGTTGGGAGGGCGGCCGGGTGCTATTGGCAACGCGGCCTGTCATTTGCATATCACAAGCAAGCGCGGAGAAGGTAGGTGTAAACACGGAGAGCGTCAGAGCGAGGCAGCGTTGGGAACGGCGCGCATTATCACGATAGGTCAAAAACGGGTGTTTGGGCGAGGGCGAGGACGTCGTCGGTCGGTCGGTCGAGGTGGTGGATGGTGGGTGGGTGGCAGAGGAGAGCGCGGTTTGCTCGTTTGGTGGTGGCGGTCGACGACATCGTTGAAAGAACAACTGCAGAGGAGCACACACAAGGAGGGGGCGAGGGGAGCTAGGGTGGCGGTGTGGGTCTAAACCCCAGCAGCAGGCAAGGCAGCAAGCAGCACCCACCACAAACAGACCCGGCTCGACTCCCCAGCACAGCCCACCGTTCAATACCCGAATTCTACTTGTGTGGTCCTTCGTTTTCCGGATTTTCCGGACTCTTTTTGCTTTGGTTTCCACGTTCTGTAACCCCAAATTAGCTGTTTTCCATCGGCGTCGTCGTTGTCGATCCACACCGGGACGAAGGCGCTCCCGCCAAGTGGTCACTGCCGGCCGACCAGCTGCACCGAAGCACCCAGCCAGTGTGCTTATTTCAATCTGAACGAGGACGGCGGCCGAAGAAGAGCGAAGAGAAGCCAAGGAAGAACATAAGCGCGGAGATGTGCCGAAGCTCCTCCCATCTCGTTCACAAACCATCGGCCGATCGCGGCGGGACCCAGCCGCCAACGATTGGAATGGACGAGCGACGCGCGGCGCTTGGTGAATTCGCCGTTGTTTTGCGCGAATTTCGATGTTTTTTGCAACGTTTACACCGAAATGTTGCCAATTATCCGAGATTCTCGTCCGCCGGAAATCGATTTCCTCGTCCCCGGGGACGTGAATCCTCGTTCCCGGACTTGGGCGCCGAGGCAAATTTTGGGTTTCTTACGGTGCGGCGCGCTCGCGTCGCGTGTCCTTGGCGAGCGAGAGGCGTGGAGATTTGCTGGGGCTGGGAAACTGGCGCGATTTTTGAATTCTGGTTTCTGGAGCCCGCTTCTTTTCGAGTTTCGCGGGCGCTCGGAGATGCGATTGGAAAATTGGAAAAGTGCAAAATATCTTGTTCCATGGTCATGAGGACGACGGTTGTTTGGGTGTTGGCAACGATTGGCGGGATGACGCAATGTGGGAAAAAATAGTGCGTTTTATTGATCGGTGGACGGGTCAGTTGGAGTGAAGAAAGCGAGCAGAATACGTTTTCGACGATTTTCGAGGTTTTGGTCATGTGTTCATTTGAAAAATAAGTTCTTTTAGGTCGTTTCCACAAGATAAAAATGAACGAAAATCGCTGGAATGCCCCATACATTATATTCGCTTTTTTGGAACTGGAATCTAACCTGAATCGATGCTTATTTTTGTTGAAAAGATGGAGAAAAATAACCCGAAAATACCTTTTGTTTGTACTCGTCACCCCTTCGGGTAAACAACCGCTTTTAGTTTTGCCTAACGCCGTGCCGAAAGTCGATATTTTGCATCCCACACACGTTCCTATACAACGCCATGAATTTGGAATTTAAATGACTGATTTTGAAGCCGTGCTATCGTGAAGCATCCTTCACACGTTCGTGCTGCCCTCTTATTCTGACCAACGCCAGTTTCCTTATTTCCTCTTTGTTTCAGAATACGGGGAAAAGCCTGCTAATGGACGATGAAAAAATGTCGTCGGAAAGGCAGGTCGGAAACGATTCATCCTTCTTCCAGGCCGTCATGCTCCAGGTGGCCAGCGGATTGGCTACAAAACACAAATCACCAAGTCCCGGTGTGATCAGGAAGTATGACAAGGAGGTCAAAAACAAACTCACAAAAGCGTAAGCGATTTTAGCGATTTCGGACAGAATTCATCTTCTAAATCTTCAGGGTACTTGGCACCAAAAAGAGGAAAAAGAAGAAGTCCCCGCAGCCATCGACGTCCGGGTTGAAGCCGATCAAGATCAACGTGGACCAGCAAGGCACTTCGATGGAGATCGACGAGCCCTCGACAAGCAGCAGCCTCTCGAACGCGACTCCCCGGACGGCGCTTGAAACCACAGTGGAACGACGCGCCCGGCACGAAACTTCCGTCCTCAACCGGATCACCGAACTTCGACGGAAGGGATTGTGGTCCCAAACACGTCTCCCGATGTGCGTGGATCCCCCACGAAACAAGACGCATTGGGACTTTTTCCTAGAAGAAGTCGTGTGGATGGCTTCTGACTTCAGAGGCGAACGAAACTACAAAAGAGCAGCTGCTAGAAAGGTAAGAATAACGATAATCAGAAGAGTTCTAAATCCAGTATCTTCAGGTTTCTGCCGCTATCGCCAAACAGTTTCGAGATAAGGAAACTGAAGCTGAACGTCAGGAGCAGCGCGCCATCAAAGAGGCGAAGAAGAACTGCGCCGTCGTTGCGAAGATGGTGCGCGACTTCTGGACCAACGTGGACAAGCTCGTCGAACACCGCGCCACAGAAATCATCGACGCCAAGAAGAAGAAGGCGATGGACAAGCACCTCGATTTCATCGTAGGACAAGCCGACAAGATCAGTAAAATGGTCGGCGAAGAACTCACCGCGACCAGTTCGGCTTGCTCCGTCCGGTCCGATGATACCGATCCGAAGGACGCCGAATTCCACATTGATGACGACGTGGAATCCGACGATGAAACCATCGAAAAGGAAGAAGCCATAGAAAATGTTAATTACACCGATGAACTCAACTCGCTGAGCAAGGATAGCGAAATGGATATCGACGATCTTCTGAGCCAGGTTGGGTTTTGTAAAAATATTTATAGAGTTAAAAAATGGAAATATTGTTAATTCAAGAGTTCACGTTATAAGCGGCAGTTAGGTTTCTCTGATGTAGCATCGTGAAGAACTAGGGCGCACGACCGAAGGTTAAAATGGCGCTACGGCGTGCTCCTTGCTCGTGAAGCGGTCGGTATTATGGGATGTGGGAGAATTCGCCTAAACGCTTATCCACAATTTTTACGCTTTTTTCTTATTTGCGTTTTTTCAGCTGCCACCAGGTTACTTGGAACAATTCCGATCACAAATCGCGGGTAGACCTCCACCACCAGAAGAGCTCGGCGAGCCTCCATCCAAGCGCCGACGCAGGAATCGGACTCCATCTCCATCCAGCTCCGAAGTGACCCAAGAATCCTCTCTGCCCGCGACAGAAGAAAACTCCAGGGACGCAACGGACACCGCAGAGTCCACCCAAGAAAGCACCGCTTCGAGCAGCGGCGTCAATGTCAATTTCGACAAACTGGCGTCCACGAACAGCGAAGTGCGGAAACAGGAGCTGACGAACATCGCGGAGAAGGCGTCCAGATTCCAGCCACATGGAAACACGTTGGATACCGCAGAAGTCAGGACCTCTACTCCTTCGCTGATCCGAGGAAACCTGCGTGAGTACCAACTTGTCGGTCTTGACTGGCTCGTTGCGCTCTACGAACAACAGCTGAACGGAATCCTCGCGGACGAGATGGGTCTTGGTAAGACCATCCAAACGATCTCTCTGTTGGCTCATATGGCTTGCGAGAGATCGGTTTGGGGACCTCACTTGATTGTGGTGCCAACCTCCGTTATCCTTAACTGGGAAATGGAGCTGAAGCGTTGGTGTCCCGCTTTCAAGGTGCTGACCTACTTTGGATCTGGAAAGGAACGTGCTGAAAAGAGAAAGGTAAGTAAAAGGCTATAGAAAAGCATGAAATTTAATCGAATAATTTCAGGGTTGGTCAAAACCTAATGCCTTCCACGTTTGTATCACTTCCTACAAACTGGTCACGCAAGACATCCGGATGTTCAAGAAGAAGGCCTGGCAGTATTTCATCCTTGACGAAGCTCAGAACATCAAGAACTTCAAGAGTCAACGATGGCAGATGCTCCTGAATGTCAGGGCGCATCGGCGTCTGCTGCTCACTGGAACGCCTCTCCAGAACTCCCTAATGGAGCTCTGGTCGCTGATGCATTTCCTGATGCCGACGATCTTTGCGTCGCACAGCGATTTCCAGGATTGGTTCAGCAATCCTCTCAACAGCATGATGGAGGGTTCGGCTGAAATCAATCAAGGCTTGGTCCAACGGCTTCATAAAGTCCTGCGGCCTTTCCTTCTTCGGCGTTTGAAGAGCGAAGTCGAGCGGCAGTTGCCTTCGAAGACCGAGCATGTGGTCAAGTGCCCGTTATCAAAACGGCAGCGGTATCTGTACGACGATTTCATGTCACGGAGAGCGTAAGTTCTTAATTATTCCGAGTACTTGAGATTAAATGTTCTTTTTTAGGACTCGCGAAGGCCTGAAATCCGGCAGCATGTCCTCAGTTCTGAACATCGTCATGCAACTGCGGAAATGCTGCAACCACCCGAACCTCTTCGAGCCACGTCCCGTCATCAGCCCGTTCGTCATGCATTCCATCCGAAGCGAATACCCAGCTCCCGTGTTGGATATCAGCGAGGAATTCGTTCCGGAATCTCTGCTCATTACCGATCAATTTCTCTCTGAGAAGCCGGACGAAGATATTGTCGAACTGCGCTACGACGGAGAAGAAATGCGCTGCCAACCTGAACCTCCAGTAGTCGAAGGATTCCAATTTGTTTCGCAATTTGTGAGTATCGATTCACGATTTCCTCGAATTCTAAATTTCCTTTTTCAGGATCTTCCGGTACCTCGCAAGAAGGCGCTTTACGCAAAGGTCAAAGAAGAGCCTCTGTTCAACGTCAGTGAACAGGAGTTCCAAGACCTTGGCATCAATCCTCAGGAGCCGTTCCTAATCACTGCCGACAACAAGAAGTCCACTGCTGTCCAAGTCCGCGTGAAGACCGAAACTTTCAAGAAGCCAGCGCTGCCCAAATATCGTCAGAACGGCGTTTCTCAAACGAATGCGGGCGGCGTGCGAGTGGTTCGTATGGTGAATGGAAAAGATGGAACGCGGACCGCTGTGCCTCTCGTGAAGAAACTCCCCAAGGAGAACGGAGTTAGCGAGGCAGCAGCAGCAACGTCCTCGACGAATGGCGGATGCAAGCGGAAGCTCATGGACCAAGATTTCGAGCTCCCTGCACTGAAGCTGGACCAGCGGATGCGCCCTCTGGCTTGCAGTCAGTTCGACGAACGGGCCAAAGGTTTCGTTCTCCAGGAAACCTTGGATTACATGGACAGCGAAACCCGCACCACTGTGGACACTCTCAACGATGTCAACAAAACGCGGCATGGCTCACAAATGCGCTTCTCGCGCAGGATGATCTCAGCGTTGTTCAAGGAGCTGACGAAGGAAGACGAAGAGTTCAGCGACGAAGATAAGCCCTGGACCCGGTGTAACCTGCTGAAGGAGATGTTCGAAGAAAGCCGATGGAAGTCTGCGAAGATTGAGGAGCAGATGCGTTCTGCTGTTGCCAGATTTACCTTCGTCGTCCATGCTGCTTTGGTAGAACAGCCGAGGATTGTGGTTTCCTCAAAGGGTCGGTTGTCTTACCGCACCCACGAAGATCACCTCACTGAAGTCGCTTCGCGAACTCTCCTTAGAAGCAATGAAGACGTTTCGGAGCAAATCGCGACGCTCTCGCAGAAGATTCAATTCCCTGAACTGCGCCTTATCGAGTACGACTGCGGCAAGCTGCAGATGCTCGCGGAGATGTTGCGTCGGCTCTACATGGAGAAACACCGCGTTCTGATCTTTACGCAGATGTCCAGGATGTTGGATGTCCTCCAGGCCTTCCTTTCTTATCACGGGTACCAATACTTCCGGCTGGATGGATCTACGCACATCGAGCAGCGTCAGGTAAGCGGACAATTAGCTTAGCAAAATTCTTATTTTGAGTTTTAGGCTATGATGGAACGATTCAACACAGATCCTAGGATCTTCTGCTTTATCCTCTCGACCCGATCTGGTGGTGTGGGAATAAACTTGACCGGTGCGGATACTGTGATCTTCTATGACTCGGACTGGAATCCGACTATGGATGCGCAGGCTCAGGATCGATGCCACAGAGTAAGGAGCTGAAAACGAAATGAGCATTATAGATATTGGGTTTAGATCGGTCAAACTCGAAATGTGAACATCTACAGGCTCATCAGCGAGCGGACCATCGAAGAAAACATCCTGAAGAAGGCGAACCAGAAGCGACGCCTCGGCGAACTGGCGATCGACGACGCTGGGTTCACTCCGCAGTTCTTCAAGCAAGGGAACTTGCGTGATCTCTTTGACAACGAAGATGTCGAAGTGGGCGCCGTGCAAGAGGACATCAACTCCACCGAACTGGAATCCGCGATGGCCCAGTTCGAAGACCAACAGGATGTCGTTGCGGCGCAGAAGTGCAAGGCGGAAGCGAAGGTCGAATTGGCTGATTTCGACGAAGGCAGTAAGAACAACAACGACGTCGAAGATGCCGTTGACGAGAAGTACGCCGAGGTCATGAAACGTCTTCGGCCGATCGAGCGATATGCCGTGAAGTGGCTTGAAGAAGAGTACAAGCCTGAGTTCGAAGAGGAAGTCAAGGAGGCGGAAGTAAGTATTTTAGGTCTTATTTTGGCTGGGCTGTTATTCGCCTGAAAGTGTCTTGAACTCGTAACCCATAATTGATCTTTCAGGACCGCATCCGAGCCAAGCAGGACGAGTGGGAGAAGGCGCACGAGCAAGCGATTGCGGCCGAAGAGGAGGCGATGCTGAAGCTCGACGCCGAGTCCCAGGGAAGCGGCCGAGGACCGGAAGAACTCTTCGCCGACTTTAACGAGGTACCGTCTTCTAGTAAGAGCAGCGCTAAGGGGGCCTCCGCAAAACGGGCCAAGGCTACTCCGACCCCCATGAGGCAGTCCTCCCGAGTGCAGCAGCTCCAGAAAGCTGCCTCGGAGACGCGCCAATCTCAGCGGGCAACCTCGCTAGCACCTTCTCCGGCCACTCCTCAGCGGCGTATCACTCGGCACACACCTGTCTCCCAGCAATTGTCCACCCCATCTCCTCCTCCCCCTTCTTCTGCACCACATTCTGCTGTTTCCCCCGTCTTTAAGACTCCGCGGGTGCCCAAGGATTCCGCAACGTCAACGCCGAAGACCAAGGAAACTCCGGCGATGTCCACCAGGGCTAAGGATACTTCTTCAGCAGCCCGGGGCACCGCTCCAAGCACCCCAACATCTTCCCGCAACACCCGAGCGTCAAGCTTGGCTCCAGGCGCTTTGGGCGTCGCAGATCCCGGGAAACCTTCTCTCGGTGTATATTCGCGACCGCGAATGTCTTTTCGCAAAAAGCGCGATGAATAGGAAATCCATAGATATACGGTTAGTGTCTTTTCTCAATTCCGGTGTGCCTTATGATCTCTCTAAATCTTCTATCATCAAATCTCTCTCCTTGTGTTGTTGTATTTTGTGAATCTTCATCTTCCCAGTGTAATTGTGATCTTGAGTCTCTCTCTCCCGAGTTGTTCCTATTCTGTCTCCTTATTGTTGCTCAGAACCCGATGTATATCTCCCCCTCTCTGGTTACGCACACAGGTGTTTTGTTGTTATATTTCGTCTTCACGATTTTCCCTGCGATTTCTATAAATCCAACGTTGTTTTGCGAGGCGTGATTTAACTCTGCATCACACACGGGATTCTCGGCGTCCCCGAGAGTCTTCTTCTTTTAGTAGCGCGGGTTGGATGAACACATTTGAAAACTTGCAAATCGCTGTTTTCCAAATCGCAAAACTCTCCTCCAATTTTCGGATTCCTTCGATTCTACCACACGCGTTTTGGACTGATTTTTGTGAAGTTGAGTTAATGTGTTACCCAAAGCGCCAAAGAAGCACTCGTGTGTGTATGTGTGGTTGAATCATGAACTCGTAGAAACGGATGGAATTTAGGAATTATGGCCTTGGGGAGCTGGCCGGAGGAGGAGGAGAAGGGCTACTCATGGGGGTCCGTTTTGCGATTTGGAACTTTTTGAACCATTTTTGGATTCGGGGTTAACAGAGGCTTTGTTTAGATGGTCGCGGTGAACAACGTTCAGGAGCAAATGCCGGTAAGTTACAGTGTACCGTAGCCAGCAATCTGAGTTTTGGAATTTAAAGGTCTGGATGCCGCTCTCTCCGCCGGCTTCTGAGGATTTCAATTTTCTCGGCGACGATTGGTTGATGGGGGGCGATATTGGGAAGTGGCTCTATGAGGACCACGCGATGACCGAGGCGCAACTTCCCAGCAAGATACACGATCTCCCGCATCAGTCGAATCGCTCGATGAGGCCCATGAGTCGTCATCCGTCGACTACGGTAGTCCAACCGTCACCCGTTAAGGAGAAGGAGCCGGTTAGGGCTCCGTTGGAGCCGATCCACGATTTCAACGACGGTCTCTTGAACGACGAGGATTTCTATCCAGAATCCATCGACGCCACGATCCAGAACGCGATCGACAACGACCCGAACGCGTTGAACTCGTTGTTCGGCTTAGATTTCGAGGGAATGCCCATCCATGATATCGACGACGAGCTGATGGCTATAGGAATGTCGCCGGAAACGTCGCCGAATCACTCGCTGATGACCACCCACATGGAGCCGACCAGGAGGTTACTTTCGCCGCCTCATGAAGCCACGGATGACATGATGAGGAAGCTGACGGCTGAGATCAACGAGGCCCAGGCTGTGAAGGCGGCCAGAGAGGCGGCGGAATCGGGTGCGGACTACGCGCCTGAGGCGCCGCCGACTGGAAGAAGGCAACGGCAGAGGCAGAGGTGGGTTACGGTATTCTTGACTCTTAACAACGCATTTCTTTCCAGATCCTCTCGAAGCAGCGTAAGCTACAGCTCCCACTACCCTTCATATTCAGCTCAACTCGACGCTTTGGCCGCTCAACCGACTCCTCCACTCCCGAAACCCATCCCTCTCCCGCATTCTACGGTCCGCGGCTGTTATCGCGAAGACGAGTATGAAGGAAAGAAGTGGAGTGCCGTGCACGATCACTGTCTCCTGAGAGCAGTTCAACTCTACAGCTCCTCTCCCACGGACCAGAAGAGCTACTACGACGTGGAATGGAAGTTCGTCTCCGATCGCGTGTCCTTCGAAACGGGAATTTACCGATCTCCACGAGAATGCTCTCTAAGGTTCCAATCGGCCATTTGGCCCAAGGAGCAAGGAAGAGCTTGTGCTATAGATCCGGTCACGAAGAGACAGAGAAGAGTGCAGCTGGCGCCGCAGGATTCTGGTGAGTCTTGGGAACTATGTACTGGATTCACCTGCTTTCTATTTCAGCCCACGTCCGAATGGGTCGCACTACGATCAGGCAGCAATTCGAGCACGACGTCACGAGTCTTGCGTACCAAAATTCCATGGACGATCTTCTCGCCATCGACACTGCCTGCTTCAAGCAGCCTCGTTTCGTGGAACGTCGATCGCCCCACATCACCAAGAAGGATGTGGAAAACGGCTTGGTGCAGATGAGCACAATGAACCGTACTTACCTGTACACAATCAACGTGAATCCCGACGAGCCTCCAGCGCCACATCCCCAGTTTGGTCACGGCGTGGAAGCGTTGCTCGGAGGCAAAACGGAAGCGTTGATCGAGTACACGGAAGAGGAAAAGCGGAAAGCGAACGCTGCTGGCGGTTATATTGGAAATGCCGCTATTAGAATCGTCGCCGATAAGAATGTGAGTCATCTTGTGTCCTAAACTGTACGATTGAAGTGTCATTTCCAGGAAGTCGCGAGGGATTGGGCGAAGACTCAAATCAATTTCGTGGGTCACAAAAACCCAGCCTGCTTCCCAACAGAAACCTGGAAGGACAACGAAACCCGTTTGACCAAAAAGGGTGGTCCGCCTCCGATGAGGACAAAGAAAAAGGCTCCCATAAGCCCGATAATCTTAGATCAACCGTCTACCTCGGCTCCCTCTTCTCGCAAATCCTCCCAGCTAAAACCAAACTCGCCCTCGGTGAAACAAGAACATCAAGAAAACGTCCAACATCAAAGCCCGGTTACCGTATCCCAACAACCTCCAACCCAACAGCGCCCGGTTCAGTCCCAACCCCATTCCCAAGTCCCCTCTCCCTCTTCTCAAGCCTCTTCTCCCAAAGTCCAAATCGTTCAATCGCATCCTCAAATGTCAACTGGCGACGGACAAACTCCTCCAGCGGGTCCTTCCCAGCAGCCTCCCACCACCACTCGGTTCGTCAAACCCAGTTCAATCGCTGGCACAAGGCGAATTTCTGTCCAGCAGGCTGGTCAGATCGTTACGCAGCAAGGTTCCAGCTCAGGTCCGTCCACTCCCCAAGGACAGTACACTGTGGTCGTCCCGGAACATGGAAGTGCGCCCCCGGGAACAACTTACGTCCGCGCGTCCAATGTCCAAGGAGTCCAAGGGCCGGGTGGAACGCAGGTGTATCGGACGATTCCATCGTACGCGCAGAAACGGGTCATCTCTGGAACTACACGAGTTGGCCAGGTGAGTCTTGAGCACGGAACGATCTCCTCTTAAAACTGTGATTTCAGGGCGGCACGCAGATCTACTCGGCCGGACGCCAGTACGTGATGACCAGCGACTCGAGCCAAGGCCCGTCTTCCTCTCAACCCACAACGACATTCATCACCAGCAGCAGATTCACGCAACAGATGCCTCGTCTCCAAAGCGAGCAGCAGCCAGGAATGCTCAGGCCGAAGATGGTGCGCAGCAGGACCGGTCGAATGCAATTCAGCAGCGGCCAAGGCGAAGGTTCCGTCCCGCAACGGATCGTCGTTTCCTCCAATCCAGGAATCCGCATGATGCCGCCCCAGCAGGCTGGAGGCGTCAGAATGCAGAAGAGGCCGCTTCCACAGCAGAAGGCTTCGGTGAGTTCCATCGAGCGTCGAACCACGGATCAATTCGTTTATTTCAGGTCGTCCTAGTCCAGCGCCCAGCGATGGCTGGAAGCGCCCAAGGACAGCACGCCAGAGGAGTTGTACCGTAAGTTTGGAAATCCTTATGCTCGAGATCTAAAGGTCCCCATTTAAGACGTCCGAGCGAAGGAACATACCGCCGAGTTGTCGTCAACACCGCAAACCGCCAAGGAGGTCCAACGGGCCAGATTATCCGCCAAGTTGCTCAAGGGGGCCAGATCCGGAATGTGACTCAATACAGCACCGCGCCGGGAGGAAACCACCAACAGCAGGCTCAACAGCAGCAACAGCAGCAACCGCGAGGACCGAATTAACGTGTTGTTGTTAGGTTTCTTGTCGTTGTCGGGGTGCATAAAATCTTTTCTGAATTTGTTCTCCTCGCGAAAGCTGGGTCATTAATAGGGCGTAAGAGGATTCGATCAGAGGCTCTGTTGTTAGCATTAGTGCATGGAGCAGAGCTTCAGAAGCCTGTTTTCTTTTTCCCACGCTTAAGCAGCACTGGAGGATATTAGCCTTATCGGTCGATCGAACAGAGCTTCAGTAGCCCGTTATTCCACGTCCACGCTGGAGGTCCGGATAGCACCATCTGCGCTGGAGCAGAGGACGGAGCGAAGCCGAGAGGCGACCGCTCCGCACCTCGCCCGACCCATTAATGAGCAGACATCGCTGGTCAAGCCCTTCTCTGTCTCTTAGACGTCGTCCAACCATTCTTGTCTGCTAACCACTCGAAACCATGTCGTTCGACCATTTGAGGAACTCGAGAAGCGGCCGCACGAGACTAACCGTCGACCTTGTGCTTTGTTTAATCGAAAGCATCGTTTGTGCGATAAGCGCAGCGTCGCATTTGTACCATGGAGCAGAGCTTCAGAAGCCCGATTTTTCTTTTCCCTTGCTGGAGGGCCGGTTGAACCGAACACTGCACTGAACACAGCTGATTGAACCGAACAAGAAGGACATGAAGACGACGGAGTAAAGCCGAGAGGCGACACATCAAACTTGATGTTTCCAAGACATCACCCTGCCATTCCTGTCTTCCAGCCACCACGACTTCTCCATTTGACTATTTGATGAACTCACGAACCATCACCCTTGTGCCATCCCCACCTGAAACGTCTACTCCTGACATCCCTGTAGATTCCTAGCACCTAACCGATCCCCATCCAATAAACTGCTGAACCCCAAGCTAGAAACACAAGAATGTCAACAATCTGCAATTTTATTAACAACGAAATGAGCCGAAGCGACTCTATAGTAACAACAATAGTGTGAACACTTTATTCCGCGGGAACTTCGATTTCTCCGCTGTTGATCGAGTCGATGACGTCGTGGGGAGCCTGGCCGTCGATGGTGCATCCAACCGATTGCGCGGTTCCTGAAATCAGAAATAACTAAAGAAGTAAAAAGCATGAGACTTACCGAGGACTTCCTTGAGGGTTCCCTCGAGCTGGCGGGCCATGGAGCGAGAACGCATCTGGCGGGCGACGCTGATGATTTGCTCGAAGGTGAGGTTTCCGTTGTGCTTCACTGAAACAAGAAAGGTTAGTTAAGCAAATCAGAAGACAGCACTCGACGCAAGAGACCTACCAAAACCAGGTAAACGAGCTTACTAGGTCTTGTTAGCATCTCTCTTGTTTTGCACAAGAAGGATGGAGGGATTTGAACACAAATCGTTTCACAACCCTCTACCTAATTAATAAAGCCGTACCGTTCTTGACCTTCTTGCGGTCGCGAAGGGGTTCCTTGAGCTCCTTGATGATGAGCGTCGCGGCCGAAGGGACAACGTCGACCTTGGCAACGCGGTTCTGGATGGTGAGCTTGCACGTCACCTTCAGTCCCTTCCAGTCTTGGGTCGCCTTGGCGATATCTTCACCAATCTTCTTAGGCGAGAGACCCAGAGGACCGACCTTGGGAGCCAGAGCCGAGGTGGCTCCGACTTCGCCTCCGACGCAGCGAAGGTAGACTGAAGCAAGAGAGATTAGAGAAGCTAAGGAAAGAAAGAAACGTACCGATCTTGATCTCAGTGGGGTCGAACTTGGGAGGCATGGCGTTGGATCCTTGGACGTCTGGGAATCGGCGAGTGGCGAAGAGTGCGTGCGGTGTGGAGCACGGCTTTAATACCTGGAAATAAGAGAAATGTCAATATAGGTTGATGAAACGCGAAACACGACGGAAACGCACGCGATAACAAAGCGACATTTTTCGCTAAATTACGTTGGCCATTAACACGCCAAATGACATAATTCGCAGCGAAACGATGTACAAACGCAGATTATGGAACACGAAGCACGATGGATACACTCATTGAAACATCGCCGCATACTGGTGCGCCATCCGCCAAGAAATAATTCAGAATTAAACACGCGAAGTAATATAATCGGGAGCGAAAAAATGAATAAACGGAATTAAAAAATTCCGAAGCAAAAATTTCAGAAATTGGCTCTGGAGGGAGAGAATCGAAAACAATATCGCTGGCGTTCTTCGATACTTCGAAAGTAGGATTGCTTCCAGCGTTGCTCGATCGACAATCGTGGCGAGACACCACATTCAAACGATGTGGAGATGTCACTTGTTCGGGCGGAGTGAAGGAACGACGTTGGATGCGCTGTTTTCGCCGAATAGCTGGCCCGAAGGCATCTGTGGATGACGAAAACATCTGAAAATGACCGAGGAGAGTGGAGGAAGGCAAGAAGAGAGCACATGATGAACAACAACGAAAGATTCAAAAACCAGATTTATTTATTAAACTGTCGACAAATAATGAGGCGTTCAATATTGGGCAGCAAGAGCGGCGTACTCAGGAGCGTCGAGCTGGTAGGTGGACTGAGCAGCTCCGGCGTGGTTGGCGAGGTTGCCTTGGGTGCCATTTCCAATAGTGAGGCGTCCGGCTCCGGGAGCTCCGAAGCTGGCGGGTCCGGCGGTGTATCCGGCGGTGGCGCCCTCGACTCCAGTGGCCAGGGTGGTTCCTTCGATGCCGGTGACCACGGTGGCTCCCTCAACTCCGGTGGTGAGTCCTGAAATAGTCGGCTGGTGAGCAGAAGCAACGCAGAGCACTCAAGCTTACCGTCGAAAGAGGTGGCTCCAACAGCGGGGGAGGTGGTGTATCCGGTTCCAGCGGTGCGGGCGTCCAGCGTGGTGCGGTCCATGTAGTATTGGGAAGTAGGAGCGGCGGCGTGCTCCTGGAGGTTGCCTTCGGTGCCGTTTCCAAGGGTCCAGTTGCGGTTAGGGGGCTTGTAGATGGCCATTGTCGGGTCGGTCGGGACGAGTGTCGTCGAGCACGGACTTCCGTTCCGAATGGCGGCCTTATAAAGCTTTCGGACGGGCTGCCAAGGCTGTCTACTGTCTCCGAGACGTGCACTTTGTCTCTGAGCAGTTACTTTGCACAGAGATCAGACACCGCCTCTTGCACCCGAGAAGCCAATCAAAATGAGGGCGTCTTCGTCGCACGAAGGGCTCATTTTCAGACTGAACGCGAACACTTACCGGTGGTGCTGAGCAAAGATGGTCCATGGGAAGGAGATCGTAAATCGCTCCTTTGTGAGCAACACCGAATTGGAAGTGACCTGTGGGAACGTGAAACTTGAAACTCTCCTTGAAACAGCCCCAGAAAAGTTTCGCTGTGCTCCCAAGAAATTCAACCAAAAATCTCGCGAGCATAATTCCGAGATTAAAGCCGTCTCCAAGACCACTTCCCCAAGCCGCATATTCCTATACCCCGGTTATTTATAGCCTCAATTTGGACACCTAAAATGAAACGATAAATTAGGGAAATTCGATGTTCGGGACCAAATTGAGTCTGTTGCCTAGGGGCATCCGTCTGGGCCTTTAGGGCCATTTCAGCACATGGTTGAAGAGCATATCTCTATCTTTCTCCGCAACAACAAATTTAATGAAATTTCGCATTTTCGCGGGTCGTGATTCTCTTCATTCTGTCAATCAAGACCCGTCCAAAAGCTGAAACTTCCTGCACATATCCTTTCCCGAATGTTTCCAAAAGTCCGCCGCCGTCCATGCGCACCTCCGCTCAGATCTCTTCGCCGACCTTGCCCACGCCCGAGGCAGAATTCGGACCTCGACCGTTTCCACTTTTTCGCGCGTTCTTCAACTCTTCGCTCGTTCAAACGACGAAGACGAGATTTGATGACGTCCCAATCTCATTTCGGGGTTCTTCCCACTTTCGCGTAAAAGAGGGAAGTAGCGGGAGGAGAAGAAGAGGAGGAGGAGGCAACTCGCGGCTTCTCCGAAATAAGACAAAGTGGATTCGCGTGCCGAAAGGAGTCTCCGCCGCGCGAAAAGTCGCACAAGTTGGAATTAGGATTTTGTGAATGCGGCGACGGGACTGAGGAAGCGGGAGAAGGAGATGTTCTCAGTCGTTGATCGGCGCTCAATTGCTTTTGGTCGAGTGTTTAGGCATGCTTGTACGCGGTTTTAGGTGTTTGGATTCGCGGAGATTACGGTATTTCGAGTGTGAGATGCTTTTCCTGCTTTCGCCAAATATTTCTGTCCTGAGTTTCGATGACAAAGATCTCTTAGAGTCCTCTTGTATCACGGCCTACGTGTTACTCTCCATCGTCCAACCGCGCTGGATAAAGTACATCTCCAGTGAAAAAGTAATCAAATTTGCGCTCTGCACGCGGACCGCGAGGAATCGAAGTGTTAAGTAAACAATTAGCCAAGAGTTACGTAGGACTCCGTCTGTCCGGATTTGGGAAACTCTCAAATTTGATTTTAGGAACCTTTATTTTTCATCTTTCATTAAATACGCAAATGTTACTTTTGGACGTCGTCGATAAGTTCGAACTCGTCCAGTTCTTCCTCGGCTGTTTGCGTGCTTTCGCTCACTTCGCTCTGGGTCTGAGTTCCTTCGTTGGCCGAAGGCATGAAGAAATTCCGAATCGTTTTGTAGAGCTGACGAGTTTCGGCGAAGATCAATACCGCGTCTTTGGTGTAGGCGATGTAGGATTTGAGGAGGATCAACAAGCTGGGCTTGGCGACGACCAGGGAGAGGACTGGAATTGGCATGGTGGAAATTCCGATGCGTTCTTAGCTCCCAGATAATCTTAAATGGACTATTTGCAATGCTGAGATGAAATAGCAATGCGCGGGATCAGTTCCTGGCTTCCAAACTCGGTTAGCCAAGGCTTCCGCTGATCCAATTCTTCCTTTCCCCAATTCGGTCATTCGTAAACAAGCCCACTGACCATGATCCTCTCCCTAACCCAATCTCTGACCTTCGCATCCCCATTTAAACCCGATTTGCCCTGTCCGCGCATCCGTTTGCGTGCGGTCAATGAAATTAAGTGGACTGGTGGTGTCGTCCGGCAAATTGCATTCCCGCCGCTGATTTTCGGTGTCCAATTTCGGTGCCGAACGTCGTCAGTTGACGTCTTCGGCTCTTGTCTTAAGGCGCCGTTTCGTGCCAATCG
>KN167595.1:20600-44327 GCA_000757745.1 Steinernema scapterisci
CCGACTTCCTACGAGTCATTATTTCTAATCTCGCATGTTCTCCAGCTTGTTCCCAAGTTCTCACCTTGTCCTCCACTTCTCCCTCGCGCTCTTCGACCTTCAAAACGTTGCCCTCTCTTCGCCCTCCTTCCAAAAATTGCCTCTATTTTGCTTTTCAGACCTCCGGTGTTTCCACTTCTAACTCCATTTGTTGCCTGGACCGCCTTCGTTCGCTTCGCCGCGCGCAAATCAAGGAGGCGCCGCCGCCACCGCCGCCAACGACGACGACGACCACGGAACACAGGAAGAAGATGCTCGTGGGTCTCGGGCCCCCCGGAGGCCCGCACCACAAGTTGGGCAGTCGCAATGCGACTCCGTCCCCACGACCTCGTTCGCGGAACCACACTCTCGCGAATTCGGCTCCGCCGGCGGTGAACATCCGCACCTATGATATGCTGACGCCGCAGGAGAGGATGTTCCTGGAGGCCGCCGACCAGGGCAATTTGCCCAAATTGCTCAGGTGTCTTGAAGAGGTGAGTTTTTGTGTGTGTTGAGGGTGTGCGAGGAGGGATTTTCGGGGAAATCGGCATTTACGTGGGCACGGAGCGGGGATAACAAGGCTTTCTAAAGTAGAGAATACCAAAAAATGGAGTTACTTTGGGGTCTGAAGCAAAAGAAACAATAAAGGCGTGAGAGAAACAAATTCAAGGTTTCAGTTTTTGGGAATTTGAGAGTCTAAAGAGTCCAAGTTGAGCCTAATCTATGGACCTATTCAAAAGCGGCTTTTTTGAGTTAAACAGATTTAGAAATATCCGAGAAACATTCTTCGTTTTCCTGGCTTTTTGAAGACGCACGCTGTTTAGAGTTATACCCGATTTGAAAATCGAATTGAGGATTACTCCCGAGCTCTATAGTTCGTACGCTTGTCCACAACTCCGGACAGCTGTTCTTAAACACCCAAAAACTCTTGTTAAGAACACGTCAAAAATACCCTGAAACTCGATATTCTCGCTCTTCAAAAACCGGCGTTTTCAAACGAACCGTAATTTTCGAAACGCGTCATAAACAGCTCTGGCAGTCTGGAGTCTGACTCATCAGCAAATCCGCTATTCTCCGTCTTGATTAAATTTGTCGCCAGTAGTTATTGCGCATATTTGTCTTTCTAAGATGTTGTCGCCGAGGTTCTGCAAGACAAAATTTCGAATAAATGCTGGAGAGAGTCTCCAAGAGGGATATGTTTAGGGCGAGTTCCGGAAGGGCACGAAATGTGATTAGGTTCTGGAGAAGTGTAGTCGGAAATTCTCGTTGAACCCCTCGAGAAGGAATCCAGTCCAAGTGGATGTGTTCACTACTTGTTGAGGATTTGTAGCTGCGGGAATAGTGCAAAAACAGGGATATTTTAGGACCGAGAGGGCCGAAGATAGGCGTTTTCGGGGAACTGAGAACTTAAGCACTCAGAGTCGACGGGTGGTCGATATCCGTTGGAGGAAGTTTGGACCTGAAATCTCAGTTTTTAGACCCAAAACCATGACTAATTACCAAACATGATTTATGGCTCCAACTGGTAATTCCTAACGACCCATTTCAATTAGTTTACACTTGCAAATCTCATTTTCTCTCGACTCGTAAAATTCGGCTTCTTATGAATTCAGTTTCCGGGCTTTGTTTCCAACGTTTGTTTTCAGAAGAGCGCGTTGCCACTAAATGTGAACGCTTTGGACACGATGGGCCGCACGGCGCTGGAAATCGCCGTGGATAACGAAAACATCGAAATGGTGAGTCTCCTACTGCACCAAGAAAACATCCGAATCGGGAACGCGCTTCTTTGTGCCATCCGGGAAGGTTAGTTTCAATCAGTGAATCGAAGGAATTCTTGAGTTTCAGGTGTTTATCGATTGGTCGAGATGCTGGTGAACCACCCGAGTATCAGCAAGGAAACCCTCGGCGAGGGATGGTCGCAGTATTTGGACCCTCAGGAGACTGCCACTGCGGAGTATTCCAGGTACAAAATGAGGGCCTTCATGGATGTTCAGAATTCCAATTTCAGCGACATCTCACCGATAATCCTGGCGTGCCACTTGAACCAGTTCGAGATCCTCCAGATGCTTCTCCGCAAGGACGCCAAGATCGAGAAACCCCACAAGCACTCGTGTACCTGCGAAGTCTGCGACAAGGAACGCCTCAACGACTCTCTGCACCACTCCCTAAAGCGCATAAACACATACCGTGCTTTGGCTTCTCCCGCGTGGATGAGCCTGACCAGCTCTGACCCCATTTTGGCCGCTTTCAAACTCAGCTGGGAGCTTCAGAATCTGGCGATCTTGGAGCACGAGTTCAAGGAGATCTACCTTGGGGTGAGTTTCGCTTGTTCCAGGGAGTTCCTAATTCTGGTTTTCAGCTCTCGGAACAATGCAAACAGTATTCCTGCGATCTCCTGAACCAGTGCAGGAGCACCGAAGAAGTCATCGCGGTGCTGAACAAGGAGCAGAACTCGAATGACGAGAACATCGACGTTTGGGCTTCAAAACTCTCTCTG
This sequence comes from Steinernema scapterisci, assembly GCA_000757745.1. Classification (NCBI taxonomy): domain Eukaryota; kingdom Metazoa; phylum Nematoda; class Chromadorea; order Rhabditida; family Steinernematidae; genus Steinernema; species Steinernema scapterisci. The sequence goes on from KN167595.1 coordinate 23,116, forward strand.
TCGAGGCTGAAGCTAGCAATCAAATACGAGCAGAAAATGGTGAGTTTTTTAGGTTTCAGGCTTATAATTATTGGAATTCAGTTCGTCTCCCACCCGCACTGCCAACAATTGCTCACCTCCATCTGGTACGAAGGATTCCCCGGCCGTCAGCAACGCGGTTCTCGCTGGAACGTGCTCATCTGTCTTTTGCTCATTCTCCTCTGGCCCATCTTCGCCCTCTGTTACGTTATCGTAAGTGCCCAGAAATCCTTAAAATCCTATATCCCGTATTTCCAGCTCCCCAAGAGTCGAATCGGCCGGATCGTTCGCAGCCCTTTTATGAAATTCCTATACTACAGTATCTCTTTTGGATCTTTCCTCGTCCTCCTCACGCTCGCCACCTTCGAATCTTATCGTGACGACCGAAGCGGCGACGTGAGTGGGAAGCCTCGGTCGTTTGACCGCGGCCCTCCGCCGAGTTTCATCGAAACCCTTGTGCTTTTATGGGTCCTCGGTAAGCGATTTCTTCGATCTCCTCATCTAATCTCGTCTTTTCAGGCATGTTATGGTCCGAAATGAAGCAACTATGGGACGAAGGCTTCATCAAGTACATCCTCCAGTGGTGGAACTGGCTCGACTTCATCATGATGTGCTTGTACTTGTGCACCATTGCTATCAGGCATGTTCCTCTTAATAAACTCCGATTTAAGACCCTTTTTCAGAACATCCGCGTACTTCATCTTCTCGCACAACCACCTCGAACGGTATTACATCCGGCAGCACTGGGACGCCTACGAACCGATGCTGGTGGCGGAGGCGCTCTTCGCGGTCGGGAACGTCTTCAGTTTCTCCAGGATCATTTACCTCTTTCAAACGAATCCTTATTTGGGACCTCTCCAGGTGAGGATTCCGCGTGTCCACCCCACTCGTTCAGATTCTCGTTCAGATTTCTCTCGGCTGCATGTTAATCGACGTCGCAAAATTCTGCTTTATTTTCATCCTCATAATTACGAGTTTTGCGATCGGACTCGCCCAACTTTATTGGTATTACGACCTGATTCCCGACTGCGTGGGGGAAATTTGCAGGATGGAGCAGAGCGCTTTTAATTCGTGAGTTTTTTGGCAATTTTATGTGTTTCGGAGGCGATGTTGAGTTGCGATTCTGCAGCTCATCAAGTTCCGCTTGTTTTTTTTCTAATTTTCCCCCGTTTCCAGAATCACGAACTCCTACATGACTCTCCTCTGGTCACTGTTCTCCATCACCAAAGTGGAGGACACCGATGTCACCGAAGACCACTACTTCACCCAGTGGGTCGGCCGCGGAATGTTCATCATGTACCACATGGTCTCCATCATCGTCCTTCTCAACATGCTCATCGCCATGATGTCCCACTCCTTCCAGATTATCAACGTAAGTTCGAAACTTGAACCCTAATCCACATTTCCTTCAGGACCACGCGGACCTCGAATGGAAATTCCATCGCACGAAGCTCTGGATGACCCACTTCGATGAAGGATCTTCTCTCCCACCGCCTTTCAACATCATCATCACTCCTAAAGCTGTTTTCTACGCCGTTTGTGCCGTTTATAACACCTGTCGATGGGTGTTCGGGCACTACCAGTACACGAAGAATAGGAATCGAGCGACGATAAGGGTTCGATTTGGTTGCTAGTGGAAGTGGGCTTAATGACAATATTTTTCAGAGGCCAGGATACAGCAGGAAACGAAACGAACGAGAGAAAAGCCACCCAACGACGGACGAGGAGAATCCGGACATTTCGAAGCCGCTGACCTACATGGATATAATCCAAAGGCTCGTTTCGCGATATATCCACCAGACGAAGAAATCGATGAAGCTGGATGGGGTCAACGAGGACGACTTGCTGGAGATTAAGCAGGATATCAGCAGTTTGAGGTAGGTACTGAGTCGGTAGTGGGAAGCAGAGGATGCAAAGGACGGAGGACAAGCCGGACCCGACCGGCCATCGGCGAACTCGGGGCTCAAAATGACTATCAGGGTTTATTGAGACCAGACAAGAACTTGTCTGCAGACATGGCAGAAGGTCGGCTGTCGATCATTTTCACAGAAGCTGAAGACTAGAGTCGGTTGCTCCTCGCTGGATTGAATTCGTGTTACCTACCGTAATCCATTTACCTCCTAACTTAAATCTACTAATTCCAGATACGAACTCCGCGACGATCGCCAGAAGGAAATCGTTCGCTCCTCAAGCCACATCGACGCCGTTAAACGGGACATCATGCGCACGATGTCCACGAACAACCGCGTGTGGCCCCGACGGATGTCACGACCCCGGAACTCCGTCGCCGAGGAAGTCGACCTGATGAACGACGAGGACGACGATTCCGAGGTGTACATCAACCCTCCGGACGACATTTCTCCCTCGCTCACCAACTTCTTCATTCCTATCGCCGACGACGACAAACCGAAGATCTTCCGGAAACCGACCCTCAAGAGAACTCCGCCGACACCCACTTCCGCTCCGCCTGGCCTCAGTCCACAAACCGTGGACTGGGTTCCCTTGGAAGCCATCCAGAGGCTAAGGGAAGATATGAATCAGCGGTTGGATCAGCTGATAGCTCAGATCACGTCGACGGGAAGCGATTTCGTCGACGCGGAAGGGCTGCGGCGTAATCGGCTAAGGTCGTCAAGCGGGAGGGTTGGATTCGTGGAGGAGAGCGGAAAATGACAATTTTTGTGAATTTGTTTTTGTTTGTATTTATATTGTGCAAAAGTGTGATAAAGACCTCTGAAAGGTTGAAGAGCCCGGGGATCTTGGCAGGGGAACCAAGAATGTGGACGCTGCTCTGACCGAGTTTGAACTCCTCCAAAGTCCCACTGACCTCTTCCCATCTCCCACCACTATCCCACACCCATTCCCGACCCGCACATTCTCTGATCGCGCCAAAACTGCGACCATCGACGCCAGCAAGCAACGCTAGCACGTGCAGGCCAGGTCACCTTGGCCTTACTAAATATTTGGTGGCCTCCTAGCGTCGCTTTGCCCCTTATCGCCGCACATAAGCTCCCTGCAATGTCCCCGTAAACCATAACCCCTACTTCCAGAAATGTTCATCACCTCTCGCCTCGGATTCTGCGCCGGCGGCTTCTCCTTCATGACTCTGGGAAGTTCCTTCATGGCCTACAAGTGCTTCCTCCTCAATCGGAGTTTCGACAGATGTCAGCACTACGAAATGTCGCCGGATCTGAAAGCCACGTTTCCATTCCTTGCCTGTGTTTCCGACGCTGAACAATGAAACTTGGGATTCGAAATCGGAATTTGATTTCTGTGAAATTGTAGCTGTTAACTTTGGTCTGTACATAAATGAGGATATTCCTTTGTGAGAAGACGGAAATAAAAATGGATTTTATAAAGTTTGCTTTGTATTACTGTGTATCGCGCTGCCGCATTTAGAGTAAGGCAGACTGGCTACCGTACTTCTTCGTCCATATGTATGCATCATTTTTCGCATGGAAGCTATAGGAATCGTCCTCATCTGCAAACCTTAAAATCCCCAGTTTTCTCGTTGGAGTCACGGAATAACAAATGTTTGTAATCGTAATTTTAAACGGTGAAAGATTGAACTTAAGCAGTAGTCTGTGGAAGCCGGATGTGCGTCTCTCCAGTCCTAGTTTAGCAGGTGCATTTTCAGGTTTACTCCAGGACGCCAAATTGGGAGAGCTGCGTGAGAGCGGCCATGTAAAATCCCATGTGAGCAGCTCTCTAAATAAGAATTGTTTCAGGAGACCTGTTTTCTCTCGAATTCGGATCTCCGCGGGGGGCAGAAGCAGCCTGAAAAGCCCTTGATTTGAGAAATCATCGGCGACGAAGGACTTGGCGGTGAAGAGGGAGGAACTGTCAACGACAAAGAACCTGAAGACGACGAATCCCGCTTGGAGAAGAGGCGGCGCGAGAAGAACAGAAAGCGTTATTGAAAGGGTCAGAGGATAAGCTCTTGGCCCGGCTACTTTGAATGAAGCTCTGAGTTGACCTTTGTCCTCTGATTCCCACACTTCGCTGATTCTCCAACCATCTGCGCAACAAGAAACGGGCGCTGACCGACTTTCCAACGAGAGAGTAGCCGCAACATTCAGAAGGATTGCTCTTACTCCAGCTCCCTGTTTCCGTTTCCTTCCACATAGATAAATCTAATTTATTAATTTTCATCCCATCGGATTCAATTACAGATACCACTTTTTATGAGCGATAAATCAATATACAGACTCAAATACAAATCTTCCACCAAAAACAGTCTCATCAGGCGAGGTACTGGTACTCGTCATTTTGATCCGTGCGCTGAATGTACATCTTCTCGATCAGGGCTTCGATGTTCTTCTTGATGAAGTTCACATCTGGCGTAAATCGCGCTTTCGTTTGTTCGATGACCTGAAACAGCCCTACATAAGCACAAGGAACATAGATATGATCTCCCTTACCTCGTTCACGAGCTGCGTGTGCTTGAGCACCTTCCGCGTCTTCATGATCCTCACGATGGTGCACTCCATGTAATACTTTCGGTCCTGCTGGACCGTGTTGTTAACCTGCTCCGACTCCTTCTCCACCTGCTTCTGGAGCAGCGGCAAAGGAAGCTTGAACTTGAGCCGTTTGCTCGTCATGTTCATGTTAAGCGACACTTCGGTCTCCAAACGGACATCGTCCTTCGCTGGGACCGAGAGAATGCTCGCGTCGACGATCGTCCGGAGTGTCTTGATGAGCAGGTCGTCGGTAATTCCAGTGACCTCGGAGATCTTGGCGACCGTCATGGAGTCAGCGTTGGCGAAGCAGTTCAGAATCGACAGTTGCTGGATCGACATCGTCACTGTGTACGGCTTGTCCAGATAAGTGAGTTTTACTTCCACTGGAATGAGTCAAGATAAGAATTTTGGTCAGAATGAAAAGGGAAACTTACCAGTGGCCATATGGTACAGCCAGGTGAGTTTGCGTCCGTTGTGCGAGACCGAGTAGAACTTCTCGAAGTGGTCGACGCAGGTTTGGAACTCAGGCGGCACGACGATTTGAGGGGTCACGGTTTGGTTAGAGTTCTTCGCTTGGGACGAGGACTGCTCTTGGGTGAAGGATGATGGAGCCACGAGTGGCCAAGCGCCGGCCTGGAGGACGAGCGTGTGCATCTGCATGTCGAGCTTGACGTTGGTCGCTTCCAGGTGCTTGCTGAACCGATCGGTCAGGTCGCGGCTAAGACCGACGTCGGTGAACATCCGGGATAGTTTGCTCGTGAACTCGTAGCCGCAAGCTTGCTTCAGTTTCGCGATCATGGACTCTTCGGCGTCCATCGACTGCGAGATGCCGTGGATCAAGCGGCTAGAGAGCATCTTTGAGTAGAACTGAAAGCAAAAAGTCGATAAGCAGGGTAAATAAATATCTGGATTCACCTTCTGGAACACGTCCTTATCCTCGATGTACCTGAAGATGACGATGGTGCTCGTCAGCATAGTGTCCAGGTCGGTTTCCACGACCATGTTCTTGCTCTTGCGCAGAAGCGAATCGATGTATCGGGATAAGCGTTCCGAGGCACGTGAAGTCTTGCTGCCTTCCCTGTCGTTGACGACGGCCTGGAGCGCCTTGTCCAAGGCTCCGACGAAGTCTCCGTCGTCGGAGAAGACTTCCACCACCATCTTCGTGAACTTCGTGTGCACCTTCAGGACGTTTTGCACAAACTGGGCCGGAATGTTGTCGCCGTTCAGGTTCGCAATAGCTTCCAGGCCAGTCTTCTTAACGTAGCTTTCGAACTCCTTCAGCATCACGCTCAGGCCGTTGGGGAGCACGCGCATCAGCTGATACATGTTGCGGAGATCCGAAGTTTGCTCGTTGTTGACCATGTGGGCGCATTCGGCGTTCAGGCAATCCTTGTGCTTCTCCACCATCAGCTCGGTGCATAATTTGCGGACCGTGGGGTAGCTGGCAGAGTGGAGATACCTCCTGGATCGGCCATCTTCCTCCTCAATGAGCTTGATCACGCGCTCCATGTATTCGGAGATCTTCAGGCGCGCAAGAAGGTCGCTGGCCACTTGGGTGTAGTACTCCGTCGTGGCTTCGAGGAACTTCGTTTCGAAGACCGTGTGGTAAACCTGAAGAGTTCCATTAGAATTTCGCTCGCCGAGTTGCAAATCTTACCTGAACTTCTGGTCCCTTGTTCAGTTCATTGAACGTAAGTTCGATCCTTGAGTTCTTCAGCTTGTCCTTCCCGAATTCTTCGACTTGGACAAAGGAGTGGATGACTCCGTGCACCACGTCGACCTGTTGCGTCGTCAGGCCTTTTCGATCGGCCAAAATAGCTGCTAACAGTTCATCGACGATCTTCTGCTGATTCGGCTTGATTAGTTTTTCGTGCCAGATGTGAAGAGCCAGGCTTCCGATTTCCATCTTCTTCTCGGCTTCGTACGTGTAATCTTCATCGAGGTTGAACCCGCCACTTATGTGATGCTTATTGAGATATCTGAAATCACATCTTTAGCTCCGGAATTCTTAAAAATATCGAACTTACCCAAATAAATTATGCAAATATGTGGTTCCGCCAAAGAACGTGCTCCAGAGGCGGTTGTACTCGTTTAGTAGATCACCGGGAGCAGCTTTCTTCAGCACGTCGTACAGGCCATCGACGTGCATTTCAAGGCACTTCTTCACTGCGTCGTAGAGCTTGTCGGGAAACGGTTCGGGAACTGCGACGCAGAGGGCGTAAATGTCGCTATAAGGTAACCATGTAATCCGAGAATCCACTGAACAACGCTTACCTGAAGTTGTAATCCCATTGTTTGGGTTTGATCGACTCCAGCCGCATGATGCGGAGAACGGAGTGCTCCAGCTCGTCCCATTTCTTGCCGAAATCGACTGCCGTTGGACACAGGGCGTACATCTTGATGGCGATTCTGGTGCGGTAGGCCTGTTCTCGGGTTTCAGTGAATTCCTGCGCGGCGTTTCGCTTCGCGCTTCCGCCTCTGTGCCTGGAACGTGGAGAGGTCAGTCGACCGGTTCGATTGCGCCGCGAAAGTTGGAATGGCACGCGCGAAATAGCGATTCGAGACAAAAGCGACGCCTAGTTTAGACAAATTAGCTGAAATGCGACAAAGAGATGCTGAGCGCAGACGCGTCTGAAATTGAGAAAGACGGCGAGACGATACGCGACGTCTAGTAGACATATACGTGGGCAAAGGAGACACCGTATAAACCCAAAATGCACCCAGACCCAAAAGGCAAATTTGGAGCGAAAATGAAGAATCGCTACGTGCAAAAAACAAATAAATAATGGGGAGCTAATGGCGCGACTTCGAAGCTGTCAGACCACGGAAAACGGCGCCGAAGAGTCGGCTTCGTTTGCACCGCGTGCGTGCAAACTTGCTGCCCAACCACGTGCACGAAAAACACTCGCGTGTCCACGCGACAGCTGGGATCATCTGAGATCGGATGTGCGCCAGGTTGCACGGGAGCGACACACGCCTTTTCGTGGATAAATCGCTCTAGGACCAAATACTTCGGGCGCATCGCGGACAAGAGCTTTCGCTCTCCTCCCCGTTCGACCGTGACAGCGACAACAACTTCTTTCCATCGCCCAGCGGCTGAAACAAACCGCCAGAGAGAACGAACGGCTAGAAGAACAGCCCCAATAGCTTACCGCTTTCGTTGTCAGCGGCCACAAAAACGCGGCGGCGAGATGACTGATAATGGCACAAGCGCACGTGACGAAATTTCGAGCCTGGTGTCCTATACAACTGTTTCATAAGTTGCACACAGCTGTGGCGAGATGGCCGAGCGGTCTAAGGCGCTGGTTTAAGGCACCAGTCTCTTCGGAGGCGTGGGTTCGAATCCCACTCTCGTCAAAATCTTTTTGTTCCGTTATCCTGCCTATCCTACACCCAGTTTTGCCGTTCAAAAACGCTAAAACACATTCAAACTTTTTAGAGAATCCAAAAATAAATCCTTCCGCGCTCTTCTCGAGATCTCGAGATCGCACGGCCTGTCACGGTTTGGCTGCGCGTCATCCAACAAACTTCGGCGGCTCGTGTTGATGATGTTCAGTTTGTATCCATCGGAAATCGAGCGAAAAGACAAGAAAACAAAAGCCCAAACATTTGAAAAACGTGGAATCATAATACCAAAAAGACGAAAAAATATCAGCCCCATGCCGGATTCGAACCGGCGATCTTCTGATTAGAAGTCAGACGCCTTATCCACTAGGCCAATGGGGCTATTGGTGCATGTGGGGTTGAGAGCGCATATGTTGCGCATTGCTTCAGCCAGTTAATGTTTTCGCAATTTTCAAAAGTTTTTTGTGCACTTTTTATCGATCTTATTTAAGCTAAAAGCTATGCGGCGTGAGATTTCTATAATTCTTACACCACGGCTGACAGAACTAATGCGTGCGAAGGAGTCAGGGATCCAAGGAACGATGGAAAAAGAAGCCACAAGGTTGCCCAGAACCCCAAAATAAGCTAAAAAATGCCCCTTGCAGGGATCGAACCTGCGACCTTCTGTTTACAAGACAGACGCTCTGCCACTGAGCTAAAGAGGCGATGCCCAACAAGAGGTTCGCGCCCAATACGTAGCGCTATTGTGAGCGCCAGTGGCCGGGATTGAGTCGTGGGGAGCGTGTGACCACAAAACGTCCTTAATTAACGGTTTCGCGCTATTGCGCCAGGTGGTATTGGGATTAACTAGCTACTGGAGACCGCGGAGGCGTATCACGAGGGGACATGCAAGGCAGAGGGTGCGTCCAAGAGCCCCAGAATGAGGGTGAAACGACCGACCGCCTGGTGACAAAATCGTGGCCTAAATGAGGCACGAGAGAGGACTCTGAGCGCACAATGAGTCGAGACGTTTACACCTGTCTGGCACAGGATCTATAATCTGGATATCTGTTTCAGCATCCCCCGTCCTCACAGTTCTCAATCCAATCTTTATTCACACTCTAATCACAGGGTTCAAACGCAGTATACTTACATGAGATTCTGTTCAAATAAGCTCTGTACACACATATTCAAACTCCAAACAACTTCAAGTTTTACTCGACATCGTCCTCCTCACATTCGCCAACACCGTCGCGTCGTCCACGGTGGCCGTGTACATAACTTGGCAGTCGAGTAGATTCTTAGCGGCAGCGTGATGCGCCCCCACTAGGGTCGTGCTTCGGATCAGCGCCACCTGATTCTTCTGCCTCTCCGCCAGCGTCGGTGCGTTCATCGACGTGAAATTGGTGAACATCCGCGCTTTCCGCTGTTGTTCCTCGGCCGCTTTCGCCCGTTCCACATAGTAGGCAAGCGGGTGCGAGTTGATCTGCTGCATGACTCCGAAGAGGAGACACGCGAAGCCCCAGGATAAACTGCCGACGGTGACTTTGACGATGATGTTGGGGCAGAGCAGGGCTGAGCAGATTCCAAGAGCGAATATCAGAAGAATACACAGCGGTATTATGAACTTCTTCCGCCTCAGATACACCCACATGTCGTAGCGATGCCGTCCAGCTTCTTCTGACGACGATGTGGAGCTGTCCATGGAGAGGGACGAGTCTGTGACATTCTCTGTCTCGATACTCATGTACCTGCTTATCTTACCGGCCCTGGAAGTCATTCTAAGACGAGAACACGATAGAAACATCTGCAAAATGAGGCCATCTTCAGGTATCACGCGTTACGGTCGCACGACCGATCATCAAACAAGAGCCACCACGAGAATGAAATTTTTAGACAGCAATGTTATATACAGACAAGCTCAAATGATCATAAATAGACGACTAGAGACGTTGTCTAGACGCCAAGAGTGGAAACCGGTACGAGAAACTGCTAAATGTACAACAAAATGTCATGCTAGGAAGGAGTTTATGTCTAGACACGCGCGCGTTCTAGACACACAAAGATCAAATTGGTAACAAAATATAGACTTCTTCATTCATCCGCCGTCTGTGTTTACACTCGGAATTCTGCCGTTGACGTGCGTGGAGTGGAACGCTGCGCCGGGCACTCGAAGTGAACGCAGTGGAAGATGTCGTTGGCGGAGTTATGCGTTCCCACGATCCGGACAAACACAACCGGCCTGCGCTCGAAGCGTATCAGTTGCCAAGCCCTAAAATGACCTTTTGAAAGACTTTCGCGATAGAAATCCAAGTTTACCTGCACTGTTCCTCGGTCTTATCCGCGACTCTCACCCAATTCTTCTGGTCGATCGACACTTCCACGTAATAGTTGTAATACCTATCGTCGCAGTCCCATAAGAGCAACCTAAAATCACGAAATAATAACAAATGAAATCGTTGAAACCTTGACATACCTCAGAGAATCGATCAAATACGGTTGAGGGAGCTGGACAGCGATGGATCCACTTCCGACTTGGTGGCACGTGTATCCGTTGTCCCAGTCATAGCTGTTCGTGTCGCCATTAATTAAACAGTTCCGCAGACGTGAAACTCCCTCGACGACCAGCGCGTTGTTTGGGATTGTGGCTACGTTGGCCGTGGGAACTGCAAAAAAAACGATGGGAAGTAGTCTCACGGCCTTGTTTTTCCGATGTTTCGACTTACTCAGCAGCGTGGAGGCGGTGTCCACGGTGAATGGTTCCGTGGTGTACTGGGCTTCCATGCGCGAGAGGTGGAAATAAGGACTGTTGGAGCAGTAGGTGCCCACAATTCGGATGAACTTGACCACGCGCTCCGGGAAGTAGAGGTTCTGTTTGGAGCGGCAGATGTAGTGTTGGTGGTCGATCACTCGGACCCAGTGCTTCTGGTCCATTCCAACCTGAAAATTACATTTAGGCCATTCAATACAGTAACGAATTCTGAGAGTTTTGAGTTTTCGCACGTACACACCATTTCCAGACACCAATTTGACTTGACCCGGTCTGTCTCAAATTTCAAACGACCGTTCTACTCACACAAACGATTGCGTTTGGCACGTAATCATCGTTACTGGACACAGCGAAGCGAACCGGTGTTGTCTAAGTCTATAACCAACCGGTCTAACACCGGAATCGACTCAAAATGGTAAAAATTTGTGGCTTTTCTCACGTACGAATAATTTTCAGACTCCCGCAGACTAAAACCGGTGGTTTCATGGATGCGGTTGGTCACGTAGGCTTCGAATCGTGAGCTTACCTCCACGTAGTACGAGCAGAAGATCCTCTGATCCCTATCCGCCAGCATAAGCCTAATGTTGTTCAGGATGAAGGGCCGGTTGAACTCCACCACGATTCCCGGGTCCGTTTCGTTGATCTGATGCCGAGTCATCTTGTCGTCTTGGTTCGTATTGGCCGAGTCTTCTTCAATGGCTGCGCGGGATTCGCCCTCCACGATGGTAGCGTAGGATGTCGTCGCGACGTTTACGTTCGGCCCTGGAAATCACCGAAGTAAATCTCGACCTTGAGAGCTCAACTCACAAGCAAATCCTCGATAAACGAGTTCCGAAGACTTCTTCTCGGACTGTTCTTGAATCGCATCAAGGATCGCGTCAGCGCTGAAAAACTTCGACGGCCGGATCGTGTGGAGGAGATCCTTCAGCTCAATCAGAGGCATCCTGAGGAGAGCCACAATCTTCGGGTAAGATTCGGTCTGCAAGAAGTCGATTAATCAAAGTTCTAAAAAGTCGTACTCACTTCTTCGCTGTGCGCATTTATCCAATCTCTGATGGCTTCGAAAATCTTGATTTCGGGAGCGCAAAAGGAGTCCCGTTGGAGAAGGAGTTGCACAGCGTCGGCCGGGAGCCTCCTGAACGCTTCTGTCTTCAAGACGTCTTCTGCCCTCATGTCCGCGAAGTCGAAACAGCAGTTTTGAAGATTCCTCAGCGAATAAAGATTCGCCGCTGCCAGGACTGTGCACACGTTCTGGATATCTACAGTAGCCTGAAAGAACACATTTAATGCAGAGTAGAAGAGTTGTGATCACAAACCTGGAGATAATCAGAAATGGCCTTTTCAAGCTCCGCGTAGCCATACTGATGCGCCAGGCCGAGGACGTCCAGCACCAGAGATTCCTTGGTCTGGCTCAGGGAAATCTTGCCCGTGTAGGTGTAGCGCAGAAGAAGCCTAAAGGCGTCCACCGGCGTATCGTGGAGTTCGATTTCCTCTTCTGTGGACTCACGCATTCCTCCGAACAGCAGAGCTCTGAAACAGACATTAGGTTACTGTAAAGGGAGACATAGACAAACCTGAAATATTCGCTCCTGGCGGCCATAATCACCTTGTGGGCCGGGAAGGAGATGCCTTCGACTTTGAAAGTCACGTCGCTGAGGTTGTCCTTCATGAGGAGATTTCCGATGTCTTCGACCAGCTTCGCGGCGTGTGGGATTTCGCCGAGGCTTGGGTTCGGGTCTGAAATAAATGGTAGACAGGTAGACAGGTTAGAACTGGGTACAGACAAGGAAACGAAATAGACGCGATTCTAGACAAAATTACTTTGGTTTTCGACAAAAATCAAGCCAAGTGAGACGTCTAGGGCAGACTGTCTCAAAACGTTCGTCATTTCTGGCTACTGGTGACCAAAGGATCGGTCGTGCTTCTCGTTTTCCAACCGGTCTGTCCTCCACCGTTCACCAAAAATAAAATTTCCCTTCTACATGTCTAGACACCCTTTTACCCCATCCCAGACACCTCTCATCGAGACAAGAGACTCACCGATGATCCCTGCTCTGAGACTAGACGTCGAAGTGGCGCCGGAATGGATCCCTAGCCTTCCGAAGCCGCCCGCGAGATTCTCGACGCTTCGGCTGTTTAACATGTGACTGTTGTCACTCATGTTGAGATCTGAAAAGCCACTCCCCATTAGGTCGGCGGTGGAACGAATAAACGCGCAATACGCAAAAAATGGTGCTCTCGAAGTTATGATTTGTTTGGTGACACATGGCGCTCGATGGGAACGCTATAAATCAGTTTGGTGAATCAGCGAAAACGACTGAACACGGTGGTTTCGAACAGGTCACGGGTTCACAAGCACCAGAATCAAATAAACGACAAAAAGAAGGGCGAAAATACGGTTGACGCTGGCCAGAATCTGCCGGTGAAGCTTACGACCGGACAGGAAACGCGGTCGGTCATTGGCGTCTTCTGGCATCGTTCTGGCCCCAAGTTCAGCGTCGGAATGCCCTGAAAACAAAGATTTCGACTAATGCACGTTAATAAGGAAATTGAAGACGGAGTTCACCCCGACCGCGTTCATAAAACAGGCTCAATTCGCCTAACATCCTTTCAGAAACTCAAATCCCCAGAAACGGCCACAAAACATCCGAAACTCGTAGCTACAAAAATCGAAATCGAACGACTACAATCACGCGAGGCAAACAGGTGTCCCGCACGGACTCGTGCTCGAATTGATCGGCGCGTCGGGGACCAGCTGGTTTCGCACATCCATCCCCAACTAGTGACCATAAACCAGAAAACTGCGTCGGATCTGCGCGAAGGAGAAGACGGAAGCGCAAAACAACAACAAGAGAAAATGGGAAAACGGGGAAGAAGACAGTAGCCGCTTTGGGTGTTTGCACGTCGCTCCAGTCGAGATATCGGTTTAGCCGGGGTTGGGTTGCGGATGAGGCATAATAGGGAGCGTTTTGGGTTAAAATTGGCTTGGCATTCTGGGAAATGCGTGTTTATGAAAGCCTGAAACGGATGTAGGAAGCTAAAGGTGGACTTTCTGGAGCACGAAACCACACGCAAACAGAAATTAAGAGAGAACATAAGGTCATTTCCTGTTTATATTGTAGGTCAGTAGTCTAGTCAAGCTGCTAATTAGCTCGATCAGTCAGAGATGGGTTTGAGCGTTTAGGTCATATCTGAAAACACCTATGAAACCAGGCTTTTTGGTTTTAAAACGGTCCTCAGAGGTGACCGTTGGTTCACGAACTCGAATTAGGACCTGAGTAGCACTGCTTGAGCCCGGCTTGAGCGCTAAAAGGGAGCAGTTAGGAGCAGTTCCAAACGAGCATGCGAAAAGGAGAGAAACCGGTTTCAGTCATGTAGTGCCGTGTACTTTACACCTCTCCCTCAACAGCCTTAATGTGACAGTTGTGATAGGGAAAACAACATCATCATTACAGCAACTCCGTGAACTCGAGAAGCACAGGCGCGTGCTGCATTGATCCACAGGATCACAATCGCGTGTTTCTCTCGACTGTGTTGCAGCGGAAACCAGCGCGGACAAAAAGCCGCTTGAAAGCAATGAGGTGTCGGTTTCAGAGCAAACATTGAGGACACATTTAGAAGGTGGTGGAGTGGTTGGAGAGGAAAAGGTCGCCTTCGAAGGGGCTAATTTATGGTTTTTAATACAAATATATAGAAACGATTAGGATAGATTAATGGCTCTCTTCGGCACTCAAGCCCATTTCCTTGGACATGCGTTTTCCGTTCTTCTTGAACTGCCTCACCAGCTTCTTCATCTGCGCCTTGAAGTCAGATACTGTAAGCGTCATGTCGTTGCGGAGCTTCCTGACTTCATCGAAATACTTCTGCTGGGCCGGGGAAGCGGTCGAAAGCCGGCTATCGAATTCCTGCTCGTGCATCGCATCCACGGCGTCTTCGTAGGCCATTTTCATGTCAAAGATGTCCTGAAATTCCCGTTTAAACCTGCTCAAATCTGCCTTCTTACCTGAACATCCTGCGACTGTCTCAAGAGGATCTCGTTCAGCTTCTCCTGACGATCGTCCCGGCGCAGATTCTCGTTGTCGTAGAGGCTCTTCAGATTCTTGTAATCGTCAGAGGAGGATTTCAGGAGTCTCATCAAATCGCCAATATCGCTCTCAGTTCTGTCGCGACCTTGGACGATGGCGACGACGAGGCAAAGGCCGAGAATAATCCAGCGGGAATCCATCTGTGATTGGAGTTGTTAATCGAAGTTGATTGCAGCGGCCTTATATGGGACCCGAAATGTGTACTTTTTGGTCATGCACCCGGCCGAGGAGCCAGTTTCTCTTCGGATCATTAAGGGGTGTTTACATCAAGATTGCGCCCAATCGTTAGTCGGAAAACAAAGATCGCGTAAAAAGGTTAATGACTGGAATTGGATTGCAAAACAGGGCCATTTGTCAGGAGTTCGGACAAGTTCAGAACTATCCGTAGGAACAAAGGAAAATGTTTACTTAGGATCTTTGTACCTCACGTGGACTTTTGAGTCCAGGAACCTGTTTCAGGGATTGAATTCTGCACGTGAATGTATGAGCATGACTGTACTTTCCTGTACAGGATGGCACTTAATTAACTGAAAATCCGTGAGACTCAAATTAGATTCAATCGGCTATTTTTAGCCATCTTCGCTGGTCATCGAAAGGTCAAAACTAGACGGTGATAACAGCCTATAGATAGAAAACCGGCTGCACCAGAAATATCGTTAATAGCCATGAAATCAGTGATGGATGGTGATTCTTGCCGACATACATTTGACATCATCTCAAAAAATATTGTTTTGGATTTGCGTTCTGAAAGTTGAGAAATGGGACTGTTTTTTACCGATGTGATCTTTAACTTTAATGTCTGGCTTCTGACGTTTAATTAGCTGTGGAGAGACTGAGAGAATAACATTCAGACCGCTAGATTGTCTGATTTCCGTTTAACATGTCTGAAAATCACATTGGAAGTCCCTTGATATCGACCGATTTGGAAACCCGACCGACCGTTTGAGACCATCTGTCTGAAAATGAACTTTTCATGTCTGCAGACACGTTTAAGACTGCTCTTAAGTCTGTTCATTGCAGACCCAGACAATGCAATGTCTCTGAAATGAGCCTCGCGGCCATTTCCTGACAGTCACCTCATTTCCGCTGTTACCCGAGCTTCCAAGCGGTCGCTCCTTGAAGCTCCTGTGATGAATCGTTTGGTACGTTTTTAGGACCTTTTGACCCCGAATGATAATTTCCGTTTCAGCAAAGACACTCTAGTAGTGAATCGAACAAGAGAAAGAGTGAACCTTCAAGCAACAATTCGATTAAAGGGTCAGTTCTACAGTTTCCTTCGGCGCGCATGAAGATGCCTTTTTCAGGGTGAAAAGCAAGTCTTCCTCGACATGGAACAAGCTGAAGATGAGCTTTTCGTTGCGGAAGATGAAACAGGATAAGGACAAGACGCTGGAGAGAGCCGAAAAGGTGAGTGGTTTGAATTGAGCATTTTCGTATTTTTTGAGTGATATATCAAGCAAAGCCGTGGATATTTTCTGTTTTTGAGCACGACTGCATGGTTGATTTGGTCATTCCCACGATTGTGTCGCTTGCAAAACGCTGAAAAACAAGTTTTCGGCATCTGTCGCTGCAAAAATCACCGGATTTTCGTTTGTTCGCCGCCTTCTTTTCGATCTTTTTCTACGAGCATTTTTGGCTTCGATTAATCTTACGTGTTTCAGCCAGACGAACCCAGCGAACAGAGCGAATCCCTGGAATTCCCAATGCAAGGCGAAGAGCTCAAGCTGAGGACATGCGAAGCGGACGAAGGAAACCAAGCCGACGTTTCCACGCCGTCGCCCAACGATACGACGAAAGCGGGTGTGAGCGGCTCCAAAGGCGATAGCGCCCCGACGCACCCGGACGAACAAAATGTCAAAGGTGGGAATTTCGATTTGATTATTTCGCTTCGTAATTCATTTGTCGAGCTATCTGATTTTCATGCCCGTTTTCAGTGTCCGGATCCGACTCACCCACGCCGCCTGCAAGGCAAAACGCGCTCAGGGTCCTTGAAAAAGTCGAAAAATCCGCCAAGAAAGTGAATTCATCGGTGAGTAGAGCGAAAGGAGTCAAGAGCAAGGTCACCGTTTCGAAGCCCAAATCCCAGCCTCTCCCTGTAGCGGCACTGCGTTTGTCCGCTGAAAGGAAGCCCGTGGTATGCCTGCTTTTTTGGTTAAAATTATTCAAATTCACTCTTTAAGATCGTCGACAAAATTGACCACAAAGCTTTAGAAGCAGCGATGAAGAAGAAGCAACGTCGAGACCGACATTTGGGCGTCGGATTGACGTATCTCTTCGTGTTCCTGATGATCGCCGCCCTCTGCACCGGAATCTACTCCTCTTTTCGCTGTTTCGAGACGTTTTTGGAACTGCAAAGAGAGAAGGTCTTGGCGATGTACGGAGCGAAAGATAGCCGCTGGAAGTTACCCAGCTGCGGGCCGCTGAACTCCACGATGGATATGTACCGGAAGGTAAGTTGACTTCATTGCTTTGAGTTTAATTGATTCCGGATTTTTAGAGAGGCCGACTGTTCGAAAGGAGCCGATGCTGGATGAACGTGTCAACGATAGCTGAAGCCCCGTGGTCGACTTGGACAATCTGCCCATCCGCCTTTAACGGAACCAGGAAGCGATGGAGAATCCTGCAGCCAAATGTCTCTTACAGCATCTCCACCTTCACAAAGGACGAACTGGTCGAAATGGCCTTCTGCAAAACTGGGAGGTCGCCGACGTCATCACCTAAAACAACGTCATCTGCGAAACCGACGTCACTTAGGACCTCGCCGACTCTCTCGACATCTACGCCGAAACCAGCCGAGGAGAGTGCGAGGTGAATCTGGTAGGAATAAATTTTGTATCTCGCCCACTTAAGGACAGAGAAACTGGAAATGGCCGTCGGTCGTACCAACGAACGGCGTTTTGTGTCTTACATCGACTGAATTGAATGTCGGCGGTTCGTTTAATATTTGGATTTTCGTTTGCAGTCTTCGCAATGTGCGAGGAGGAGGGATTGGAGTCGTCCTGATTTCGAACTTCCGCTAGTGAATTTGTAAATCCGAGTGTGCTTCTAGCTTATCCATTATACGCTTATGCCAGCTGACCTTTCCGCTTATCCGATCTTTAGCATGCCTGCTTATAATGCCCGAGTTCTCAATTTCACGTGCGCTCTTTTGATCCCAAAACCAAACGAACCACTTTCGGAGTTTTATCAAGGGTCTGTTTTCGTGTGATCGAAAACAAACCATATTACGTGCCTATAGCGCTTTCCTCGCTCTCCCTTATCGCGATCCCCTTTGTTCACTGGAGCCAATAGGCACTCCCAACAGTTTCCCATCGGCTCCCCGTTTGGCGCTCGATTGCTTTTCGAAATTCGATGACTTTTTTCTTGAATCGATTATCTCTGTAGCACAGAAAGAACGTTGCTGCTGATCGCCGTGCGCCGCGAAGTCCCCTTAGCGCGCGCGAGTGACTCGTCCGCCGGCCGGTCGGTCGTCCGCTGCACCCGCGTTGTCCTTTGCGCGTTTCCCCGCTGCCGCCGCCGCCTCCTCCTCGTCCGTCGGAATATGAAACGCATTGATAATGAGTAGCCCAGGACCGTCGAGTCTGCGGTCCCGGACAGAACGAACGGTTTTTTCTTGTTAACTCGCATTGGTGCGTTGAGGAATTGGCGTTTCTTGAATCTCCTAACTCCGTGACTCCTTTCAGGCATTGCTTTGCCCGGCCCGTGCTGCGTATCTTCGCGTGCCGGACAAAAGCGTTTGAAGAACGCAGAAGAAAATGAATCGCGACAACGACGACTCCATCGTGGTCATCAGCGACGAAGAGGACAGCGGCGACCAAAGGGACCTGTTCGATGACTCCGTGCAAGTCCTGGACGATTCCATGGAGGACGAGAACTACCCCGGAGACGAGGACGACTACGATGAACATGAAGACTCCCAAATGGACGAGGATGAAGAAAACGACGACATCGAAGCCTTCGACTCGGACCGCCTGCCGCTGATGTTCACCGGCGACGAAACTTTCGCCGAGAAGACCGAGAACTTCAACGTGATCTTCGAATCCCGCTACGGAGCCACTCATCCGCTGTTCTACCCGGGCCCCCTTAGCGACGCCAAGACCCAGTCGCTCGCGCACCCCACCTTCCTGGAGCGCCGGCCCCTGGCGATCTACGTGCACGACGATGAGTCGCGGAACCGGGATCGTTTCCCTCGAGAGGTATGTTATTTTGATTTAACTAATCAGTTCTAATTTCGGCACATTTCAGGTCCTCTGCAACGCTGTTATCACGGAGTACCTCTCCTCCAACTTCGTCACCTTCGGCTGGGACGTCACGCAGAAGTCGAACCGGAAGATGCTCATGGACGCCCTGCATGAAGAGGGCCTCGACTACGTCCGCTCCACACTGAACCGCTGCCAGAAGGTCCATTTCCCGCTGCTGATCCTTGTCATCCGCACCAAGGACATCAGCTTCCGGATGGCCGGAGTGGTGTACTCCACCGATCCTGTGGACCGGGCTCTGAGCACGCTCGAAAACGTGGCGAACGAGATGGGAGAGTACATCCAGGAA
The DNA here is from genome assembly GCA_000757745.1 of Steinernema scapterisci. Taxonomy (NCBI): domain Eukaryota; kingdom Metazoa; phylum Nematoda; class Chromadorea; order Rhabditida; family Steinernematidae; genus Steinernema; species Steinernema scapterisci. The sequence continues at coordinate 42,318 of KN167595.1, forward strand.
GAAGGATCGTTGCGCCAAGAACGAGCTGCCCGGGAGAATCTTCGCCAACAGCAGATGAAGGAGTACGAAGAATCGCTGCAGGCGGATCGCGAGCGCCAGCTATCGGCCGAGCGAGAGGCTCAAGCTGTGAAGTAAGGGAAATATATCTTATTTTAACACTTATTGTGACTTTTCCAGAGATGCTCAAGCGAAGATCGAAGCCGAAGCGGCCGCAGAACAGCGCAAGAAGGAAGAGAAACAGAAGCGCGTGGAATCCCAAGCCGCACAACTGCCAGCGGAACCCGGAGCCCAGGAAACCGCGGTCGTCCGGGTCAAGTTCCAGTTTCCGGACAAACAGCCTGCCGTTCGCCGTTTCCGCAAGTCGGATCCCCTGCAGCTGCTGGCCACCTTCACAGAATCTCACGGGTACCTGATGGACGAGTACCGCCTCATCGATTACAAGATGAAGGACGTGGCCGAGAAGTTTGATCTCCAGAAGACGTTCGAGGAAGTGGACTGGCCTTCCGCGGAGTGTCTTCGTGTTGCCCAGAAATAGAAGGGAACGCGGGTCAGAGAAATGTATAAATTGTTGAGAACTAATGATACTTTTGGTCGAATAAATATGTTAGAAGAACGTTTATTTGAACTTGCTTGATATCTACAAAGAAGAAGGACATCCGAGGAAACTGAGGCGTTTGGAACTGATTTTAAGCACAATTTAGCTCGAATCTCATGGGGCTCACTTTGGGAGGAAGAGGAGATTTGTACGACAGGGGGCCAATCACAGAAAGAGGATAGGGAAAGAAGATAGAAGTCTAAGGAATCTGGTCAAGCGTCGTGTAGAAGTTTATGTACGAGTACCCTATTGCGAACGATCACATTATGCACCTTGTAGAGAGGAAGTGTTGAAGCCTATTTACAGAAAAAAGAAGGAGAAATCGGGGAATTTATTTACAGTTCGTTGAGTGATTCGTGGCTGGAGAAGCCCATGGGACTGAAGTATTCGGATTCCACGGTCGAGGAGGCTGAATCGAGGCCTTTGCGAAGGTTGGTCCGGTTTTGGCGGTAGCGGAGGATGTGGCGCCAGATTCGGCACGCGATTCCGCCCCTGGAATTAAGAGTTTAGATCGGATGGAGGGGACACTGGACTTACTTCACGCCAAGCGCCAAAATCTCCTCGCGGGTCACGAAATCCAGCAGATCCTTCTTCGTGTACTGTTCCTGAGTAATCTTGCAGATGGATAAATCATCCACATCCAGCGATTTCAGCCACTCGATCAGCTCCGCGTCGGCGCCATTCGCGAATCCTTGGTCGCTCGACGTCGAAGGACTGCTTTTGCTGTTCAGCAGTTTCACGGTTCCGTCCATTTGGCTGTTGGCGATCGACAGGAATCCAGAACTCGCGGTTTCGTCGCCCACGGGAAGCAGATGACAAATGTTCGTCGCGTCGCTGGTCGAGGCGACGTATTCCGTGAGTCGATCCAGCCGCATTCGTTTGTCCAGGAGGGTCGCCTGGAGGATTTCTTTGAAGTCGCGTTCTACGGAGAGGAGTTCTTCGAAGAGGCGCTTGTTCTGTTCCGTCAGGTGTTTCAGCTGCTTCTTGGCTTCGGTGCTGCCGACCATCAGATCGCTTCCGCCACCGATGCTTCCGCGCATTCCGTTTAGGCCTTGGACACTTCCGGACAGGTCCATGTCGACCGGAGGGGCGCTGTTCGGGCGGCTATCCACGGTGGAATGCTCGCTGTGCGATCCGGCGATGTCGCGGGTGCGTTTGGAATCTTGGACGGAGAGCAGAGCGACGAGATCTGCAAAGAAAATGAGTTAGAAAAACAAGAATTAAAAGAAATCAATTCTGTAGGATTCGAACCCAAGCTATTAAAACGGTAATCTGGTCTCTTAACCAGTCAGCCATACAGCACTGGCCACTGTCTGCAAATGCCTTGCTTCCATAGCCAAGTGGATCAATCACATGCCTATAGCCCGTTCCATAGTTCAAGACGCATGCGGCATGCGTTTTCCCCGATTTTCTGC
>KN167595.1:53169-65337 GCA_000757745.1 Steinernema scapterisci
GCATAAGCACAAAAGCGAAAACGTGAGTTTTGGGTCTTACTAGAGATCCACAAGTCCTTGAATCGTTATTTCTTTCAGACCCATCAATGCTGATCCGAAGGATTGGCTTCACAGCAGCGTCCTTCGTGACGCTGCTGGCCGCGGCTTCCGTGGCCCTCGTCGGCACACAAACGCTGATTGAGGACGCGGGCGCCTTCGCCACCGCTCCAACTCTGGCTCCGATCTCGGCCGAACTAATGCCCAGCGACCTGCACCTCCAGGAGATGATGCGCGAGTTGCGCCGCGTCAAAAGGGCGCCGACCAAAAGTGAGTCTCCCGATTCTAATCCTGAGCAACCCGTAAGACCCAACTCTTTCTCAAAAGTACCGTAGTCTTTCCCGTGAGTTCGCGATTTCAGGGTGGTTTTGGAAGGTTTTGGAAAAGATCGTAAGTTCTCGATGTAGTTTTGTGATGTAGTCCACGTAGTCCCCCGACTAGAGATTAAACCGAACTCGTTTCCACTAACTCTTTTCCTTCTTTTCCTCCAATCTTCAATTTCCAACTTTTCTAAAACGGTTACTGTAGGATTACGCAACCTCACTGGTGCGCTCGTCCGACTCAGAGGTATCCGGCGTGGAAACTGTCCCCTGTTCTGCACCCTTTAACCCTTTCCAGACTTCCTAAACGCATGCTTCCTTCTCCTTCCTCTTCTCTATCCTCTGGGGATTCGGATTTTGGGTCTTAGGGGCATTCGAATTAGAATCAAAGAGACGAAAAAGGTCCAAGAACGAGATTTAACCCGCTTATCTCATAGGTCTGAAGTGGTGCTGTCCGGTGGCCAGGCCAGGACGTCGTAGATTACCAGGTAAACACAGCCTCTCGCCTGGATCTGAATTGTAAATGAGCTGTTTTTCGCTTCGACCCTGGCTTCTTTTTCGCGAATTTTAACCCAGAAATCTTCTTCACTCTTTCAATTACAGCCGAGATTACGGTCGTCGATTGGCACAGCGCGACTGAGTTGGTGCGGCGGCGGAGAACCGTGTTCTGTCCAATCTTGGGTAATTCGCTGAGCACCACGGGCACTGGGACGGGCACTCGGGGGCACTAACGTGGGAACATGCTCTCTGTCGCTTAAAGAAGCAGCTTTTCATGACACATAAAATCTTAAATCTCAACGTTTCTTGTATGATCTCAGCAATTGTATCCTCTTTATCTTCCCTTGTCTTCACCATCAACACAATCCAACTAACCCATTTTGTCCCCGTCTTCCCCCCAATCACGAGTGGTATCGTCCTCCAAACATCATATACCACTGACTGCCTCTTGCCTCCCCGCATCCACACTCACCCCACCTCCTCGTAGCTAGCGATGACCACCTTAGATGACCACCACAGAACCAACACGTCCTCTTCTCCTCAACACTCGCATGTTTCACTTCTCTTCCAGTCGCCAACAAGTTCACGATTCGCACGGAGCGACCGTCGCGCTGCGACAACCGCGAAACGAAGACTCGGAAACGAACCTCTTCCTCCACCTTCTCCTTCCACGACTTCTTCCCTTCCTCATCTTCTCCACAAACATCAGATTCTCAAACTGATTTCGCTTCAGATGAGTCCACCACGCCGATCATCATGGTCCCGGGACAAAACGGCACAGGCCGATGTGTGCTGAGCGCCGACCGCGCCAGCCACTACTGCGGACTTGCCGAAGGTACACTTAGAGTGTGTCCTCTCGTAGTTACAAACCCCATTCGTAGTTCCTAATTTAGTGGTTTTCGTGCTCTAGAATTCCTACCGTAACCTGACGTTGTAACGCAGTGATAGTCTTATCCGTCGTTGTGAGTTAATCCCATTCAACATTAGTCCTTATCTTGGTTTTGTGATCTAATTTCGAGTTTGTAACGTTTAGATTCGAGTAGAGTTAATTTTAACAAAACTAGGCTCATTCCACGACCCAAACGAGGGTCGAGGACATTCGAGTAACATCTAATTTTCGGCGATTTCGACCTTCTTCACGCTTATGCACGTCTCCTCGCATGCCTCTCGTGTGTCGTGTGTTCTCCGAGTGACATTTCTACCATTCTACGGCCACGCGGCCTCTTCTGACCCAACTACAACAACCATTTTATATCGTTTTGTGTGCTCGCCAAATAATCGCTATGCACTCTGAGTGGTTCTGCTATTTTCGGGTGCTGAAAGTGTGATTTTCAGTGAATGCTCCACCGATTCCGCCTCCGGAAGCCGGCCGTTGTCACTACAGCGAGGCCAGTGGACGAGAGATCTGCTACCCGAACTATGAAGACCTGGACACGAGCTGCACGGACGTCAGTGGTTCCAGAGCCGCCGGTCTTGTCGCTCCTCCCGTTATCAAGCACGCAAGGTAGGTGGAATCCCCAAAAAGACCTGATTTTCAGCCTGCGATTCCGGAGTTTATGTACCTACGCGTCCATTTCAGTGTTCGGGCGATGGCCTTCGTCCCTCCCGACAACCTCCGGCGCCTCATCCGCCAGTACTACCGGCAGCAGGGGAAACCGATCCCGAAGGACATCAAGTTCAGCCCGCGCTCGTTCCTCTTCGTCAAGTACCACTGCGAATTCGGCTACGAACTCGTGGACGAGATCGACACAATGTTCTGCCAGAACAAGCAATGGGTCACCACGCCGCCGCAGTGCCGCGGAAAAGGCCTTTGCGAGGCGGACAACGGAGGATGCAGCCACTCGTGCCTCTCAATCAACAACCAGAACGTCGAGTGCAAATGCCCGCGCGGAATGGTCTTGGATACTGACCAGAAGACTTGTATCAGTACGTTTATTTGGCTTGTGGAAGCTGAAAACAGGCAGATTTGAAGACGGAATTTCGTTGCGGAACTCTTGCAAAAATTTGAACGTTCGGTTGTCGAAATTCTCGCGAGGTTTTCGCGTGTTCTCTGCTGTTTCGGTCGCCTCAAATGCGCACGTGTGACTGGCTTCCGTGCCTAGAGGCGGAGGCTAAATTTGCCGATTTTCGGGGCTCTTTTCTGTTTCAAATGCGTCCAAACAAAATTGGTGGATTTTATTGTGACATCTTCCGTTTCAGAGCCTATTCCAAAGACCCTCTGCCGCGCGCTCGCCGGATGCACCTGCTCGCCGATCGACAACCTCCAATACTCCTGCACTTGCCCTCAAGGACAAAAGTGTTTATGTGAGTTTCTTAAATCTTTTTCCCGGAGGCTTATTTGATGGTTTCAGTGCTGAAAGGACCCCCGAAGATCTACGTGGAACCGGCCGCTCCTTATGAAGTCCAGCCAGGCGGAAGCATCAACATCACTTGCGCCGCCGTTTCGTATCCATTCCCCGAGATTTATTGGCAACGGTAAGTCGGAGAGTTTGTGAATTTTAGGCTCTGATGGGAATGAAATGGGGCTTTAACTGTTATGCAGATTGCTGAGGACTTCATAAGCAATTTTCAAATTTCAGTGGCAACGAAGAAGTGCACAAAATGCCAGCGCGCACGGGATCCATCCGAAGCCAGCAACTCCTGATCATCAAGGAACTCTACAAGACCACGGAATTCACCTGCCACGCGAACAACTCCCTGGGGAGCGCCGACCGCACAATCACGGTCGTCATCACTGGTCCTGGATCTCCACCCGTCCTCCGAGGCATCAACGCCGGTCGAACCACGATCGCCGTCAATTGGGATCAGCCGCACACTCTCAACCGTCCCGTGACCTCCTACACCGTCTACTACACGAACAACGGGAACCAACCCATCCGCCACTGGAAGCAACTCCACGTCGACGAACCCACGCGACGCGTGACCATCACGGATCTTCGGCCCGATACTCAGTACTTCATCCGCCTCAGGGCCAATGACCCAATGGGACCCGGTCGCCTGGGAAACCCAGTTTCGGTCATGACCCAGAAACCGGCGCTGCGGCCTGCTGTCCAGATCAACGAAGGAAAGGAGCTGAAGGTGGAACCTCTGAAGCCGTTCAGCATTTCCTGCAACGTGACCAGAGGAGATCCGACTCCAGTTGTGTCTTGGCACAACAGGGGACGCGAGATTCAATCGCCCCAGAAGACCCGTTATATCCGCTTGGAACACGGTGGTCTTTACGAGCACACAATTTTCGAGTGTGTGGCCGAGAACGAGGCCGGAAAGACCACCAAGAGGATCAATATCACGGTGACTGGACCCATCGAAGTGAGTCGCATTCGCTACCAGGTAGAGGGAAACAACGTCCATCTACATTGGGAGCCGCCAAGGATCACCAACGGCGAAATGAAGGATTATGAAGTTCTCTACACCGACGACCCCTCGCTCCCGGAAGATCAATGGCAAACGATGCGAGTCGGAGGACCCGAACCCACCTCTTTGAAGGTTCCGGATCTGAAAGAGAAGACCGACTACACGTTCAGGATCCGTGGAATTAACGAAAACGGACCTGGCCTCTTGTCGCCCAAGTTTACAGTAACCACTTGGCTCGGAGGTAAGAAACGAGTTTGGATTTCAGATATTAAAATATATTTCCAGCCCGACCACCTACCGTAACCCTGGAACCTTCGGAAACGATCGTCAAGGACCCAAGCAACGACGAACTCCCGATCGAATGTACTGCCTACGGTGTCCCGAAACCGAAGATCGTGTGGATGTGGAACAGGAAGGTCGTCGAGGACGGCAAGGACGAATTCCGCATCTACGACATCACACCGATCGACTCCCAGGACATGAGCAAGAGCAAGCTGATCGCCCAAACCACGACGCAGTCCGGAACTGCTACTTGTCAAGCGGTGAATCCCCACGGCTCGGACGAAAAACGCAACGAAGTCAAGATCCAAGGCCCTGGCTCCGCGCCCCTCAACATTCGGCCCACCCCATTCCAGAACGGCTTCAACGTCGACTGGGACCCTCCAGCGAAGCCCAACGGACCTGTGAAGGCGTACATCGTGTACTACACCAAGGACCCGGATGCGCCTTTGTCCGACTGGCAGAAGATGAGTGTTCCTGGGGATAAGACCGACGCTACGATCATGGTCGACGACGAGGACACCCCGTACACGATTCGGGTGCAGGCTGCTAACGACGACGGTCCTGGAATCATTTCCGAACCCTACGATGTTACGACCGGAAAGAAACGTGAGTTTATCACTTTTTCATTCACTTGGGCTAAGGAAAGACGGCAAAAATTAAGAATTGGGGTCCGAGATCTCGGAACGTATACCCTGGTTGTAAAGGAAACTGTTCGAGCCGTCTCGAATCAGATTCAGACGAGACAAGTTTAGCACCGTCTGAAGCGAGACATTTCGCACATTTCGGATGCGAAAAGCGGTCGTTGATCGGTTGCTTTCCGTCTAAATGCCTGACTTCCACGTCTAAATCGAGTAAATTTCAGACATTCCCTTGACCGTCCGTCTGGAAGTCCTGGATCCCGAAGTGGTCGAAGGCGAAGACACCGTAGTCAAGCCGACCCAAACCATCCGCTTCCGCTGTGTGGCCGAAGGTCGACCAACGCCATCGGTCTCCTACACATGGCTTCCCCTGAACGAAACCGAAAGCGGCGTGGAACCGATTCCCATGCGAGTCGACCCGAGTCCGGAGAAGGAGCACAGCTACACCTCGATTGATGTCAACTCGAACACTCAATCCAAGAGAGCGCTTCTGTGCCAAGCGAAGAACCCCGACGGAATCGTTGACGATCGACATGTGTTCATCGTGAAACGTAAGATTATGAAGGGTTAAGAACGGTTTGTAACTTGTTCTATTTCAGAGCCGGGAAGTCCTCCGACCGACATCGTTCCCACGGTTGATCAGGATAACCACGTCACCATCGAATGGCAGCCGCCGAAACATCCTAATGGCGACATCAAGGTGAACAAGATGTCTTCCTAACAGATTTAATAATTCTGGGTTTGCAGACGTACAACATCTACCTATCCGCCGATCCCTCGAAGCCGATTGACCAATGGCAGAAGTTCACCGTTCCAGCCGACAAGAAACCACTCGTTCAAGAATTCATGCGAGGCCAGTTGGAACCGGAAACTCCGTACTACGTGAAAATCAGCGCGGAGAACGACGATGGCGAAGGTCCTCTGTCTGACCTGACCCGATTCGAAACCAAGAGCGGAGCACCCATTGACGCTCCGACGGACGTTCTTCCCACAGTGGCCGATGACAACACCGTCACTTTGGCCTGGACCGCGCCGAGAATCCCGAACGGACCTTTGAAGTCCTACACCATCTACTATACCCCTGACGACGGATCTGTCCGCGACGAGGACTACAAGAACTGGCCTAAGATGGTCGTTCTTGCCGATGGAGATACGGGAACAGCGACGATCGATAAGGACAACATCGATCCGAAGACGAAGTACAAGGTCAGAATCTCGGCGACCAATGACATGTCCGAAGGTCCCGCGAGTGATCCTGTCACCTTTGATAGTGGAAGTGGAGGTAGGGAAGAGGTTATTTATCCAATGATCAATGTTAAATTTCAGAAATTCCTCCCACGATCACTCTGGAACCGAGCGACAATCCGGTCAGTGTGCCCCCGAAAGGAAACCTCCACGTGGTTTGCCGAGCCGAAGGAATCCCGACTCCAACTGTGAAGTGGGTGATCCATCCCGATGGCGAAGTTATTGAAGGAAGCGTTCTACGACTCACCGACCTCCGCAAGGACGCGAGTGCCACCTGCTTGGCCGAGAACAACGCCGGCAAAACCCAAGAAGTTCTCCAGATCCTAGTTGCCGGTCCTGGAAGTCCGCCGAACGAGATCGTCACGATGCCAACTGGCAACCAGGAGATCAACGTCGAATGGACGACGCCCGACGACCCGAACGGAAAAGTCACGGACTACATTATCCACTACGGAGAGATCGATCCTGAGAATCCGAGTCAAGAGCCTAGAGTGTGGGAGGAAACTAAGGTTCCGGCAGATCAAGTTACTCATCGGCTTCCTGGACTCAAGCCCAAGACCACCTACGCCGTGCGCATCCAAGCCGTCAGTGACCGTGGTCCGGGAGTCAAATCCGATCCTCAGATCCTTCGGACTCTGCCCAAGTCTCCCGATGCTCCCGAACAGCCCAAGGTTGTTGTCCACGATAACAACACTGTAGTTGTTTCTTTCGACGCTCCCAAGGATCCCGAAGACCCGTCAAAGCCCATCAAGGACTTCGTCGTCAAGTACACGAGCGATGATCCGGCCACGGATGATTCCGAGTGGAAAGAATTGACGTGGAAGGAGCCGGACGACACCGACGGACATGTCTCCATTCCGATCGACGGAGAGAACTTCAGTCCCGATACGAAGTACACGGTGAAGGTGATTCCAAGGGGAGAAGTGGACGGGCCGGCGAGCGAACCGAACCTGTTCACCACTGGCGACGGTGTGATTCCTCCTGAGAAGCCGGTGATCAACGCCGACGCTCCGGATAACATCATCAAAGTTCCGGCAGAAACCGATTACACCGTTTCCTGTTCCTCGAATGGATTCCCTCCGCCGTTTGTTCGATGGGTTGACGAGAAGGGAAATGTGAGTTCAGAAGACGATAATCGTGATTACGCGTGGAATTTCAGCAAATCAGCGAAGGCGCGATGCTTAAGCTTCAGGACATTAAGGAAACCGTCAAAGCTCGCTGCGTTGCCGAGAATGTGGGTGGAATCGAAGAAACCCCGTTCACGATCTACGTCTCTGGTCCCGGAAACGCGCCTGACAACATTCGACTCTCCTCCGACAAGCCAAGGACCATCTCCGTCACCTGGGATCCTCCGACGATTCCCAACGGAAACATCACCCGTTACATCGTTTACTACACTCCTCTTGATGATCAGGTTTGTCCTTACCATTTACACATATGTCGTTTTCACGAGTCTGATTCAGGATCCTACTCACCAGATCGGCCAAGTTCCGAAGCGCCCGATCTCCGAATGGATGACCTACCACGTTGTGGGAGAACATTTGAACGACGGAGAGCAGCACGCGGATCTGACCGATTTCGTGGAACCGGATACTGCGTACGCAGTTGTGATTCAAGCTGCCAACGACGATGGACCCGGACCTTACTCAAGCCAGCACACCGCGCGGACGATGTCCCGAGCGCGCGAGGGACCTCCCACGGAACTCCGAGTCGAACCTACGGGTCAGCGCTCGGCGAAGGTTGAATGGAAGGAGCCCGTTACGACCGACCAGAAACCTATTGGGTACGAGTTGTACTACGTGCCGGCGGATAGAAAGGTTAACGAGGATGAGAGCATCACTGAGGACTGGTAAGTTCTTTCATGCTTCAAATATGATATTAATATTCTCTTTTTAGGCTCAAGATTGACGTCGGAAACCCAGATGATCTTACCTACAACATCGACGGCCTTCTGGAACCCGACACAGAATACGTGTTCAAGATCCGCGCAATCTATCCCGACGGACCTGGAGTCTTCTCCGATGCTTGCATCACGAAGACCTTGCCGGAAGGAAACGCGCCTTACATCGTGGTTTCCAACGGAGGCCACGGTGTCGAAGGAAGCACAACGGTTGACCTTCTTCCCGGATCTGCCATCACCGTGTTCTGCAACGCTACCGGAACTCCTCAGCCTAGTGTTAAGTGGATCCGCGGAGGCAACTTTGCCATCGATCCCAGCACAGTAAAGGCGGACGAATCTCACGCCGAATGGTCGCTGAAGGTGTCCAACATCACGGAGAACACCGTCTTCAACTGTTTGGCCCAGAATCCGCTCGGCGTGGCTAACTGGACGATCAAAGTTAACATGATGCCAGGTATCCTAATTGTCAAAAGTCACTTTTAAATTCAATTTTCCTAGCTCTACCGGATAACTGGAAAGACGACTTCATTATTCCCAAGAACGAGAACGGCGAGGTGGCGCTTCACTTCACTGACGATCTTCCGGACTACCTGCAAGAACCCGTAAGACGCTAAATTGAATTTCCTCTATTATCTATTGCTTTTTCTAGAACAACTGGGTGATCCGCTACACCGACGACCCTAACAAACCTCAGGAAGATTGGCACAAGATCGACAGTCAGAAACTGCCGCTTGATCGGATTACGGTACCTGACATGGAACCAGGAACAACTTATTATGTTGTTGTTGACAACCCCGACGACGGAATCCAAACCCCGGTCTTTACTATCATGACACCACGTAAGGATCTGTGTGTGATTCAAGATCTAAACTTTCTTTTCCAGGACCCCCTAGTGATATCCGCGTTGGAACCAACATCAACGATGAGCTTGTTCTCGATTTCAAGCCAGCCAGTGCCAAGGATCCGATCAGGGTTTGTTACAAAATCTAAAACTGGAAATAAGGAGATCTTTGCAGAAGTACATCATCCGCATCTGGCCTGTCGACGACCCCTCAGCGGTGACATATATCGAGGTGCCTCCAGAGAACACGAGTGTTGTGATCACGGAGAAACTTCTGCCCGATACCGACTACAGTTACCAGGTCTCCGCCGGATTCGATGAGGGAGATACGCTGCCAAGTGAGCCTATCACTGCCAGGACTCCGCCAGGAGGTAATATGCTAAATTTGATTTTCCTGATTTCAAGTGTTTTGTGTTCCAGATATCCAGTGCGACTGTGCTCACGCGTGCATGTTCACCGAGGACGACGACGGCGTTATCACGACCACTTGTTACTGCCAGGACGGATTCCAGCTGGGCGATGATCTGAAGACTTGCGTGGCCATTGAGCCTCGTGACTACGAGAAGACGATTATTCAGGTAACGCCGAGGAAACAACTTGATCAGTTTCTTATTTTGATGTTTTCAGATCACTCCGCCTCCATCTGTTATCCATCAAAGGCCCGAAGAAGTCCCAACTTCCGAAGTCTTCGATATCAGCCGCAAGGACGAAGAAGAACCGTCCGAGCGCAAGGAAGAGACCAAAGAAGACGAAGGTGTCAAGGTGATCCCAACGAACGCTGCCGGAGAAGCCGTCGACGATCAGGGCCACGTTTACCCAACCGATACCGATGGCCACTTTATCGGAGCCGATTCTTCGCCTCTCCCGACCAACGAAGACGGCCTCCCGATCATCGTCAGCGAGGAATTCCCCTCGTCTACCGTATTCCCGACCGACGACATGGGTCGCGTGATCCGTCCCGTCGTCGGACCTGACGGCCTGCCTCTAGCGAAGAATGCCCAAAACGAGTATCTGGACAACAACGGCAACCCAATCGGCCGAGACGAAGATGGTAAACCGGTGGACCCGGACGGAAACATGCTGCCCCTGAACAACAAGGGCGAATGGATCTATCCGGTCCTTGACAAAGACGGCAAGGCTCTCCCGACGGACGAAAACAACCGGCCGGTTTACGTGATCCACGGTCCCGATGATTCTGAGATCAAATTATCAGAAGATGGAACCTTCGTGGGCCCCAGTGGACGCGTCTTTGCGACCGACTCCTCCGGAAAGCCTGTCAGCGTCGACGGATCGCCTCTGCCAACGGATGGCAATGGAAATTTCATGTTTGTCGACGATGGAGTTGTGGAAGAAGTGATTCCGACCGACGAGTCCGGAATGAACATCTACCCGATCATCTTCCCAGATGGCGATCCTCTGCCCACTGACGAATCTGGTCACTTCGTCGATGAAGATGGAAACGCGATCCCCACGAACGAGTACGGAGTCCCTGTGGATGAGAACAACCAGCCTCTGCCTCGCGACAAGAACGGACGTTACATCGCGGCCAACATCCCAACCAAGGAGCCTCACGCAGCGAAGCCCACGGAGGAAGCTGAGAAAGTTTCGAAGCCCGTCAGCGGACCCGATGGTTTGCCTTTGGCCACGGACAGCAGTGGAAGTTACATTGCGCCCTCGGGTGACAAGATTGAAACCGACGAAGAAGGCCGTCCTCTCGGTCCTGATGGATCAGTTCTCCCTACCGACTCTTCTGGAAACTACATCTACCCAGCCGTCGGACCTGATGGCCAGCCCCTTCCCACCGATGACAACGGAAAACCGATCTATCCTGTTGTCGGAGCCGATGGACAGCCTTTGCCGACCGACTCTGAAGGAAAGGCGCTCGGACCGGACGGGGAACCTATTCCAACCAACGCAGCTGGTCAGCCAGTTGGACCTAACGGAAGACCTCTGCCCACTGATGCGCAAGGCAACGTGGTTTACGAACCGGAGAAGGTCGAAGAAATGAAGGCTCGTCCCACGGATGACTCAAGAAAAGTCATTCATCCTGTGAACGGTCCTGATGGCCTCCCGCTTGCCACTGACAGTTCTGGCAAGGCTCTCACACCGGATGGTGAGCAGATTCAAACCGATGACAGCGGAAGACCTCTCGGTCCAGATGGCTCCGTCCTTCCCACCGATGCCTCAGGAAACTACATCTATCCGGCACTCGGACCTGATGGACAACCTCTCCCCACGGACGAAAACCAGCGGCCAGTTTATCCTGTTGTGGGAGCCGACGGAGAGAAGTTGCCGACAGATTCCCAAGGTCGTCCGCTTGGACCTGACGGCGAACCGATTCCAACAAACGCTGCTGGTCAACCAGTAGCGCCTGACGGTTCAACACTTCCGATCGACGCCGATGGAAACGTGATTTACGATCCGGAGAAGATCAAGGAAACGAAGCCACTTCCGACTGACGACAGCGGAAAGATGATACATCCCGTAACTGGACCTGATGGCCTCCCGCTGGCAACTGATAGCTCAGGAAAGCCGGTAACTGCGGAGGGTGCCGTTATCCCCACCGATGAAAGCGGTCGTCCTCTCGGACCTGACGGATCTGTGCTTCCAACTGACGACGCCGGTAAGTACGTCTATCCCGCAGTTGGACCCGACGGAAGCCCGTTGCCCACTGATGACAACGGAAGGCCAATCTACCCTGTGGTTGGAGAAGACGGACAGCATCTCCCGACGGATTCTGAAGGAAAGCCACTTGGACCGGATGGCCAGCCACTCCCAACCAACGCCGGAGGACAGCCCGTGGCTCCTGACGGATCTCCGCTTCCCACGGATTCTCAAGGAAACGTGATCTACGACAAGGAGAAGATCGACGAAGCGAAGCCACTTCCGACCGACCTGGATGGAAAAATGATCTTCCCCGTCAGTGGTCCAGATGGACTTCCTCTTGCAACTGATAGTTCTGGAAAACCCATTTTGTCGACCGGAGAAGAGGTTCCTACGGATGAAAGCGGACGACCTCTCGGACCCGATGGATCCGTGCTACCGACTGACGAT
>KN167595.1:80859-97781 GCA_000757745.1 Steinernema scapterisci
AAAACATCGAGGACTTGTTCGGCAGCTGGTTGACCCACGCGATCTGCGAATCGGTTGTTCATCCCACTCAAGTCACCCGAGCCACAACTGTGGGGGTCACCAAACCCGTCCGATCTCGAACTAAGAAACGTAAGCGTAGATGTCGAATTTGTGAATCTTCACGAGTTGATTTCAGCTACGATTCCCACTCCATCCGAACCGTCAAATGTTGAAATTACTCCCCTGTCCCCCGAATCCCTTTCCGTTTCATGGACATGTTGTACGAACAACAAAGCTGTAAGTCTTTTGGAACATTTTTGAAACGATTTCTTATGATTTCTGTGTTCAGGAATACTCGATCCTCTACACTCCCGACCCCAACCTCCCCAAGGACAAATGGCAAAGAATCGACGCCTCGTGCCGCGACAGTTTCGGCAAAACCATTGCTGGATTGCCCACTGGAACGGACTACAAGGTGTGCGTCGTCACCTCCCAAACCGCAAGCAACGACTCTGTTCCTCTTCGTGACGACAGCTGCGAACATGTTCGACTCGATTCTGGTGAGTTCTAGCCCTGAACGCCTTTTCTAAGCTTCGGTTTCAGATACCACAGCCCCTCCCGACTTTGAACCCGCCGACTCCGAAATCTCTCCCTGCCGCTGCGTGTGCACCGGATCTGGAAATGCACTCCTGCAGGCTTCTTGCAACCGTGACAAGGCCACTACATTCCGCCCCGAAAGCACGCTGCCACCAGCCGAGGACGGCGAATGCCCGTGCCGATTCTCGTCGGCTCGCGGACTTTGCCCCGCTGGCTACTATCTCAAGAGCGGACAATGTTTCGGTGAGTTTCGAAAATTAGGAAACGAGGTTGAAACGGTCCATTTCAGATGTGAACGAGTGTGCCCAACAGAACGGAGGCTGCTCCCACGGCTGCGTGAACACTCCGGGCGATTTCTACTGCGCTTGCCCGCACGGAATGATGCGTGACCCGAACGACCCGAAGAAGTGCATCTCCGTGGCGGGAAGCTTCGACAGGATCACCGAACTCCTGGCCCGTTATCTCCAAGCCAACGCCGCTGCCGCTCAGAACGGTGGAAACCGTGTGTCGGTCGCCGGAAATGCAAATCGCTTCAAGGCGACGATCAGATCCGAAGACGACAAGGTTCTCCAGTTCGAGTGGTCCCTGATGCCCAAAGCCGTGAAGAAGGCCCTCAAGTGGCTCTTCTAGGCCCGTTATGCCCATATTCTGTTGTCCCCATGTAATCCCCTTCCCCAAAAACCCTTTCCCGATGCCATTCTTTCGTGTACCACATCGCCGAACTGCACCTCAACTAGTCGAAGTCTGGTCTTTGCGAAGTTCTGGCTGCATTTCGCCCGATTCCGGACCACGTTTCTTTCATTCATTATTCGATTGTTTTCGCGTTATCCCCATCCCTAATCCCCACCTCGCCGTCCCACTCATCTTTCGAAACCTTCCCAGTTAGAGACGGTCGCATGGAGTGAAGATCTTAAACTCGTTTTCTCTACGATTTAAGTGTTTAGTTGGTTGAATAAATTAATTATTTAAAATCTCCGTTTTTGGATCATTGCGAAATCGTTTCCTGTTTTGTCTTTTGTGCCTTGAAGCACAGATTCTCTGACACAAATTGGTTTCAGGGAGATGACGCATGGCGAAATGCCGGCGGCGCTTGGAATCGGGCGACCGGCAATAACATTTTAGTCCCTCCTCAAGACAAAACGGCGCATTCTCCGTCGATTACCAAAATATCCAGCCCACGGCGTGACCTC
Organism: Steinernema scapterisci; assembly: GCA_000757745.1. Taxonomy (NCBI): domain Eukaryota; kingdom Metazoa; phylum Nematoda; class Chromadorea; order Rhabditida; family Steinernematidae; genus Steinernema; species Steinernema scapterisci. Next base: position 82,626 of record KN167595.1, read on the forward strand.
GGAGGAATTTCCCTCTTGAGTCACGTCGCCGAGCATTGCCGATTGCTTAAAAACGGACTTCTTGGAAAAGATCTCCACACTTCCAACATGAAGCTAATCCTAAGCGTCTTTTTGGTTGTTTTCGCAATCGCCGTAGCTGTTGAGGATAATGGGTCCGAATCGGGCGTCGCTGAAATCAAGGATGGTGAGTTTGGAACTTGGAGTATGGGATTAATAGTGATCGTGTTTAGGAGAGGTTGTGCAAGAGCCGACAAAGGAGAACAACGAAGGTGGACCCGAGACTGTCGTAGAGCCCGAAACTGGAAAGAAGGGTAGATGATGGATTTTCTTTGGCCGCGAGTTTATTAGAGCCATTTAGGAGAGGAAAAGACGAAGGGAACGGGATCCGAGAACAAGGATAAGGATGGAGGATCGGAACTCGGCGTCGGTGAAATTGAGGATGGCGAGACCGTCAAAGAGCCTAAGAAAGAAAACGGCGAAGGCGAAACCAAGAAAGGCGACGAAACTGGAAAGAACGGTGAATCGTATTCGTGTGCTTCGAGGTTATTAGGACCGTTTAGGAGAAGAGAAGACGAAGGAGTCCAGGGATAAGGATGGCGCAACGAAGATCGAAAACAAAGGTGAGAGATACGATGACAAAATTTGCCCTTTTAAGCACTTGTTTAGATAAGGAAGGAAGCAAGCCTGACCCAGAAACCGGAAAGAAGGAAGGTGAGAACAAACCTGAAACCGGATCTAAGGACAAAGAGGGCGAATCCAACAAGGAATCCGAAGATAAGACCGGTAAAGAAGGTGGATTATGCTCCTGAAGGGCTTCGATAATGTACCGATTGTTTAGGAGAGAAGGGCAAGACGGGAGGTGAAAGCAAGGATAAGGAAGGCAAATCCAAGTCTGACAAAGAGGGTGGAAATGCGCTTAGGAACTATTCCTTTTAAAGGGTTTGTTTAGATAAGGAAGGAGACAAAACTGATCCTGGAACCGAAAAGAAGGAAGGTGAGAACAAACCTGAAACTGGATCTAAAGACAAAGACGGCGAAACCAAGAAGGATTCCGAAGATAAGGCCGGCAAAGAAGGTGCATTGTGTTTTTGAATGCTTGGATAATGGAGCGATTGTTTAGGAGAGAAGGACAAAACTGAGGGCGAAAGTAAGGATAAGGATGGCGAGTCCAAGCCTGGAAAAAAGGGTTAGAAGTGCGCTTAGGAATTATGACTTAAAGGGATTGTTTAGATAAGGAAGGAGACAAAACTGATCCTGAAACCGAAAAGAAGGATAAGGAAGATGAATCCGGGAAGAACAAAGAAAAAAAGGAAGACGGAGGTGACGAGAAACCTATTGTACCGCCATCGCCCGCTCCAGGTTTATAAGCTTTTGTGATTCTTTGGTCATAGGAACATTTATAGAAGTGCCCGCATCGCCCATTCCCACGGAGCAACCGAAATCTACGATCTCTAAGGAGCTTCCGGGAACTCCGGTACCTTCCGGACAACCGCAAACAACTTCTACTAAGGAGCCTGAAGCCACGACGACCGCCGCCAAAACGACCCCGACCGTCCCCGAGAAGTTGCCCGAAGCTCCTTCCGGCTACTTCCGACGAGCAGGAAACATGTACTACGCTCTCCCGTGCCAATCCAAGCTCATCTACGAACCTCCTCGACGCGCTTGTAACTACTACGGATGCGCCGCCCCGAGTCCTTGGGATCTGGGACGATGGATCCGGTGGTCGCCTTATCCGTGCAGGAAGTACACGCCGATCCAGTATGATTCTGGAGCTGAACGTTTCCGATACTCTTATCAAGGAAAGGCTTACTGGTACGACCCGAAGACGAACAAGCTGGATGAGATCAAGGGATTCTGAAGATGTCAGATTTTGATTTTTGTGCTATTTTGTATTGGAATCCGCATGTAATACAGATTTTATTGATTTGCATCTCTGGTGATCATTTCAGTGATCATGTTTCTGATCCACGGAATCAGTGATCGTCTGAGGGTTACGGTAGTTATGGCTGCAAAGGTCGTTTTTCTTTGAAACAAAACGGGTCTTTGCTGGTTTCAAAGAAAAGGTCGCAACACCAGAAATCCTGTGACCGAAACACATTTCCCGTCAGCTCCGCTGCAGAAGGGCACATTCTTTTCTGATTATTCCGCCCTAACGCTTTGGGAATTTTGATGCTCCATTGCAGATTCCATCAGAACCGTCTGCACTTAAAGACGTCGTTCAGCACAGAATTACCACTTCCCCACCATGAAGCTCCTTCTAAGCGTTTCTCTGGTCTTCCTGGCCGTCGTCTTCCATGGTGCAAACGCCGAAGAATGGGTCACCCAGGACGATTCTACAGCGTCTTCCCTCCCCGAGATCCAGGACAACGAGCTTCCAGCGGCACCTACCGGCTACGGAAAAAGACCAGGAAACTACTACTTCGCTCTGCCTTGCGTAGGAGGTACTCAGGTGTACATTCCTCCGAAAGGAGCTTGTAACAAGTACGGGTGCGTTGGTCCGAGTCCTTGGGATCTGGGGGGACGCTATGTCATACAGCAGCGAACTTATCCGTGCAGGAAGTACACGCCGATTCATTACGAAACTGCAGTCAACCGATTCCGTTATACCGCCGGAGGGACGCACTACTGGTACGATCCGAAAAAGGACAAGCTCGTGGACAACTTCGCCAATTTCTAAGATATTTGAATGTGTGTTGGGAATCAGTAATGAAGTTTATCAGCTCAGAACATGTACAAAATCTTGAAGATCAGCTGGGAAACGGAATTTAGCAGTGATGATGGTGGTGGTGTCCGTGGTGATGGTAATCGTAATATCCGTGATGATGGTGATGAGGGTAATCTAAAAATGCAACTTTGCTTTCACACGCCATCAGAATTCCAAACTTACAGTACTCCACACTATGGGCACCATAATACTGCGGATAGCTTACATAATGATGAGGCTCATGGACAACAACGTGGTGATGATCAGGCTCGCAGTGGGAATAATGCTCGTAGTGTTCGTGGTGACCGTAGTGGCCGTAATGGCCGTGGTGGTGGTGATGATGGCTCATGGCTAAGAAATGACAGTGACAGAGAAGCCGTCGTGGCCACGAGTCCACCTTACCTATATGTATGCCATAGGAACCCGATGAGTCACTTTTGGTTATCTTGCATTCGTCACTTTATTGCACAATGAAACGACCTTGTGATCGCTCGCGAAATGGAGCAAAAACGAAGTTAGAAAGCGGGGTTCTCTAAACATGGTGAGTAGGCAGCAAGGGGAACGTGAACGTGACCCTGTCTCATCATTAAACCGACTTTGGGTACGCATGTTCCCAATCGCCTTCTTCTGATTAGGAAATCAGCCGTGTTCTCTGTCTTTAATCCGCCACAATTGAGCACATTTCCTGCCCATTTACGCAACTCCAAAACCGATTGATCACTGATTTCCTCTCCAAGAATTCAGTCCGATAAGGGCAAACGACTCAAAATGATGACAAGACCATGGAAGAAACGATCACGGTAGAAAGAGCGCCAAAGGAAGCGAGTCATGTGTGCAAACGAGCCGAACAACTGCGACGCCCAGATTCAACGTTGTAAAGATAAGCCCGGCGATGACGTGTTCGGGGGCGTCGAGCGAACCCTTAAAAGCGATCTGCGCCAGCCAAAGTCATCTCATCTTGCAGTTTTCCAGGCCTAACTGAGTTGCTTTTCAGAATGAGTCATCACGGACATCACGGGCATTTCGGCCACCACGAGGAGCATCATCATGAGGAGCACCATCATGGCCATCATGGACACCACGTGCCCCATTTCGAGGCTCACCACCACGAGCATCATCATGGACACCACGCAGAGCACCGTAAGTCCCAAATCTTCTTGAGTCGTTATAGCTGATTTCCTTAGATCACGGCCACGTCGAGCACCACGGACACCACGAGCATCATCATGAGCATCACCACCATCATGGACACCACTGATGGGAGATTTATGTGAAATATATTCGCTGTCCACTGTTGTAATTTTATGCTTGGAATGACAATAAAAACAAAAATTTTAATTTTACGTTTGTCCTGATCTCTTAAATTCCCTATTGAATTTGAAAACACTTTCCCCTGTCAGCGCGATTCCGCAATCATCGTCTTTAAGTCTTATCAAGGCGCCAATGAGTCATTCATCACACAGCCACTGAGTTTGACTTTTCTGGAATTCCCGATCCCTCCAACGAGTTCTAAGGAGTAACTGACTTGAATCGAGCAATAAATTACTTTGATGCAAACTTGTGACAGAAATGACAGTGACAGAGAATCTGTCACGGCCACGGATTCACCTCACTCATACTACGGACGCCTGAGGAACCCGATGAGTCACTTTTGGTATTCTTGCTTTCGTCGTTGCACAATTAACCCTCGTGACCTCGTGATCTCTCGCGAAACGGGACAAAAACAAAGCTAGAAAACGTGGTTCTGTAAATATGATGAGAAGGCAGGGGAGAAGGAAGAGGGGAACGTGACCTCATGTGACATCATCTTCACCCGAATCTTAACTGCACTTTCAATTTTGAACAGATTCTGCTAAATTGTAGAAATGGTCCGCTTTTGGGATTGAAGGACGAAGTTTCCAATCACATCAACTACGAATCCAATTGATCACTGATTTCCTCTCCAAGAATTCTGTCCAATAAAGGCAAACGACTCCAGTCGAGGCTTCGGATCACGGTAGAAAGAGCGCCAAAGGAAGCGAGTCATGTTTGCCAACGAGCTGAACAATCGCGACGCCCAAATTCAGCGTCGTAAAGATAAGCCCGGCGATGACGTGTTTGGGGGCGTCGAGCGAACCCTTAAAAGCGATCTCACGCCAGCCGAAGTCATCTCTTCTCTCAGTTTTCCACGTCTAAATGGGTTGTCTTTCTTCCAAGCATCATCATGGCCATCATGATCACCATGAGCCCTATTTCGAGGCTCACCACCACGATCACCATCACCACGGCGGCCACCGTAAGTCTAATGCCCCCCTTCATCTTATAGCTGTTCTCTTAAGATCACGGCCATTTTGAGCACCACCACGAGCACCATCATGGCCATCACCACCATCATGGACATTGTTGATGAGAAATGAATTGGATTCGTTATCCACTGTTGTAATTTTGTGTTGGGAAGGACGATAAATACGAAAACAAGGAATGTTACTACAGATCTCTCCTAAGCTCTTTAATTCCTTGCTGCATTTGAAAATACCTTCCTTTGTCAAAGCAGCAGAATCACAGTCGCCCAGTCTTATCGGAACGGGCTATCAAGGCGCCAATGAGTCATTAAGCACACAGAAACCGCCATCAAACATTCCTTGAATTGGACTCCCCTGGAATTCCCTATTCCTCCGACGAGTTCTAAGTAATAACAAACTTTAATTGAGCAATAAATTACTTTAAACAAGAGAATCGAGATACCATTAAGACTATGTAAACTTGGGCTGTAACACATAACCGTTTCTATCCAGTCGACTTCGTAATTCTTCCACCGTTCTTGTCGATCCACTCGTAATTGTTGCTAACGGCGTGGATTCCGAGGGTTCTGCAAACGTAACCAACATTCACACGAGTCCTTACATTTATGAACTCACCTTTATCTACAGAAATCAGCTGCTCCCATTGGCTCTTCAACCTGGAAACCGTCCGCATGGTTCCATAAACGTCGTCGCTCTCGTCGGCTGAAACCACGGGCGTCGCGTTATCTTCCGAATCCGGGCGCTCCGCCAGCTGCTGTTCCAAAGGAGGCAGGAGCTCGGCGAATTCTGGCCTCGAATTCGAGTCGGAGTGCCAGGCCATCGTCAGCATGTTGATGATGTAGTCCGGGAACTGGGACGTGGGATTGTCCGGGAGCGGAGGACGCGCTCGTTTGTAGGCCATTTCGGCGGCCGCAGCAGCGGGTTTCAGATTGCCGAAGGGGAGTTCGCAGGTGTGAACTTCCCACACGACCAGGGCGTAGGAGAACACGTCCACCTTCCTGTCGTAGCGGCCGCATTGGGTGAATACTTCCGGAGCCATCCAACGCAGATTCTGAAAGCCCAATGATTCTTATAAATTCTTAGAATTCAGAACTTACGCCAGGCTGTTTTGTCATATTGTCGTTGTCCCGCTGGGTGATAAACCTGGATTCTCCGAAATCCGCCACAACGGCTCTTCCGTTTTCGTGGAGCAGGATGTTGTGGGAGTTGAGATCTCGGTGGATGACGGGTCGAGGCGCTTGTTCGTGGAGGTAGTGCATGCCTTTGGCTACGTCAACGGCGATGCTTAGGCGCATCCAGATGTCGAGAACTCTAAAAAAAAGAAAATTAAGAAGCGTCTTAAGCTGGGAAACTCACTTTTTCTGCTCGTGTAGCAGACAGAACAGCGACCCTCCAGAGACGAATTCTGTCACTATCGCGAATTGCTGAAATTGGCAGATTCAATTATTATAAGAATGAAGCTCCCACTTACGCTTCTATCATCCAAACAAGCTCCCACGAACGCGATAACATTCGAATGTTGCATTTTGCACAGAATCGAAACCTCTCTGCAAAACATGTCCACTTCGCTCTTGGACCCAAAGGCGACTGCCCGATAGCGCTTGATGGCTACCGTCCTTCCCTTGTAGACTCCCCGGTAAACCTTTCCGAAGGATCCGCTGCCGATGGCTTCTTGGAAATCCAGGTCTATCAAGGAAAGGTGGTACTGATTCGAGAGTTCCGCCCGGAGTTGCAGGATTTCTCGTTTTTCCTTCGTCACCGAATGGAGCCTTCCGAGGGGACTTGGAAGGGGAGTATAGCTGCTATCGCCAGAACTGTATTCGGAGCAAACGTCGGATTCCGGCCGCTTGTTGGCGTAGTGTTTCAGGAGAGCGACGATCTGGTCATGGCCCTTTTCGTACGCCCAGATGACGGGAGTTTGCTGGACATCTTCGGCCGTGGAACTGGTCCGGGAAAGGCCGTCCAGGGATCCCATGGAATCAAGTCGTGATAGGGGTCCACTTTGATAACCTTCAAATAGGAATTGTCAAAACTAGATAAATCTAAATTCGCCTACCATTCGAATTGATGCTCTGGAATGCGACCATGTTGCTGACTGCTCTCGCCGTGAGAGATTGATCCGCGCCGTTCTCCAGCAGGTACTGGACCACCCTGAGATGGCCGTGGTAGCAAGCGCTGTGTAGAGCAGTGTGGCCATCCTGGCCTTGGTAGTTGGCGTCCACTCCAGGCTGCTTCAGCAGGAAGGCGATCAGCTCGATATTCTTGCCGCTGGTGCAAGCGGCGTGAAGCGGAGTTTCCGAGAAGATGTTCTCCAGCGATAGAATCCCCGTTCCGGCCATCTTCACCAGCTTCTTGGTCGTGTCCACGCGGCCTGCGTAGCACGCGGTGTGGAGCGGAGTATCGCCGTAAACGTTGGTCTTGATCAGAGCTTCTTGCGGTTTCTCGCCGAGTTTCGAAAGGAGAAGGTCGACGATGGCGCCGTATTGGGTCTTCGAGGCGAAGTGGAGCGCCGTGTTTCCTTCGTTGTCTTCTAGCAGACCTGAAATTGAAATTCGAATTATCATTTTTTGGATTTTCAAAAACTTACAATCAGCTCCAACTTCCAGTAAAAGGGCAACCATTTTCAGAGATCCTTTGCTGCTGGCGAGATGGAGTGGACGATCTCCGACACCTCCGGAGTAGTTTGGGTCGGCTCCGTTCATCAGAAGCACTTCAACGACCTATAAAATGACCTAGGTATATAAGCCCGAATTCCCCTCTAAATCCTTACCTCCTCTTTTCCCCAGTACGTCGCACAATGAAGCGCGGTAAATTTCACGAAATCCAGCGCGTGAAGCATCGCGCCTTTGGCGATGAGCGACGTGGCGATGTCCGCGTATCCTCCCATGGCCGCCAAATGCAGCGGAGGGAGGATGTTTCTTCCGATTTCGTTGGGATCGGCCCCGGCGTCCAGGAGAGCGTTGACCGCCTCGAGATCATCCTAGAAACGGATTTATATGTAGTTCGGAGATCATTTGAAACAAAACTCACTTTGAAAACAGCGATATGGAGAGCTGTGAACCCGTGTCGCGTGGCCTGGGACAGGATCGACCTCCGCTTCGCGTCATCCTCGCCACATTTGTCCAGAAGATGCGCGATTTTCTGCCATTGCTGCAAAACGGGAGAATGTTATTATTGACTCGCGTGACTCAGCGGCGAACCTGTTGAGAGGAACCAGCGCAAACCAGATGGATGAGCGAGAGTTCTTCCGAGGTGGTGCACTCGTCGATGAGTTCCGAGTCGAGGAGTTCGTCGATGTTTTGCGACGTTCCTTTGCTGAATACAACAAAATGGAATGTGATAGGTGGGGTTGCACTCTGGGATCAGGGGGTAAACATAGAAACAAGCCTATTTTTAAAAGTTTTCAGAACGCGAAAAAGCACGAAATGGTTGCACGTGAGTGGGGGAGTCACAGCTGATTGGCCCGCAGCTGATCTAAAAACGGCACCTGAAAACGCGGAGATTCCGAAAATCTCGATCCGAACGAAATCCGAAATCCTTCCGAAAGAGAACGTTGAGGAACGTGTGCAACCACAAATTTAAGTTCTTCCGTGCGGGATATATCATCCGTTCGGTCGGGAGATTTCAAAACAAGATGAGATTCAGCTTGAAATTCCAGCTTTTCTTACAGATCAAACTTGACTCAAATCTCCCCCCTCGAAACCCAAGAATCCAAAGATCTCCGCTATCTTTGCACCCTTAAAAAAACTTATTTTCCGCTCCTCTTATTGTCATCAAATAACAGATCTCTTCAGCCAGAAGCGATCCCAAAGTAACGAGTGTAAAGTTATGAAGCCCCAGAGGATCTGATTAATCAGCGAGACAGATTTACACAAAGATTCGTGCGTCGATCGACGAGTTTTTGGGCGTGTTTTTTGCTTTTTTGCAGCACGTGTGTTCCCGAGGACTCGGGGATCACTTAGGACGCAATCGACCTAATCGCTTGAGGCGATTATACTACGGTTTATGGAGGGGAGAGGACGGGAAATTAGCATCGTGCTACGTTAAGCGGGTTAAAAACAAGTGAAATATTGATGAAGTTCCTTGTTTTTGAAGCAGAAACAAGGCGAACAAAGGGTTCAAGGATATAGAGACAAGACCTTAATAATATCGGGTTCGAGAATACCAGAAACGGAATAAAATGCCCAAAGAGAATAACAACTCACAAAGTCGCAATTTGCAGCGGCGTCCACTTCGAGAACCTCGGCTTGATATCGTCACTCAGCCGCGACCTGACCACCGCGTATCCCTCGCTTATCTTCTTCTTGTACTCATCTGAATTCGCTCCAAAATCACAAAATTCTCAAACTCACCAAAACCAACCTGCGCATGATAACGGCGGCCGCGATTTGTAATTTCCCATTCATGAAGTCCACTGGGCAGCGAATCGCCGCACCTCGCAGGTTCTTCTCCTTGCTTCCTTCCGCCGCGGGATCAGAGATTTCCGGTTTCCTTCCAGCCCTCCTCCTCCTCTTCACCCGGACTCCTTGTGTTGTCGTCGTTCTGACGCCTCTCGAGGTGGCTTCTCCGCTCTTCTTCGCTGGTGGCCCCAACTGCACGCGGCGCGGCGGTCGACGCGGTGATCGCAGAGCACGAAGCAGCAAACGCCGGTGACTTCGATCGATTGATTTTCTCCGTTTGCTGTACATTCATTCTCTGGTGGCGCTGAGTGACGAAAGGCGCTTTTTGACGCCGCGATGACGCGGCGGTTTCAAAATGAAGTCGCGGTCAGGATCGGACGGCGAAGGCGATTGGAGGAGGTGATTGATGGAACGGGCCACTGGGGCCAGCGCACCGTGAGGGGAACGAAAACAACGGGTGTTAATGGGATCAAGAGGGAAATTTGCATCTTTTGCAATATGCAAATATCTGGAACTGATCATATTGATCGGCTTAGGTTTGAGTGAGATCTCCAAACCGAATCCTTAAGATCGCCTGCGCCACTCAAAGTTTCGATTATTGATCTCCAAGAACCTTATCTCGCCGCCGAAACCCAGCTGATTTATGTTATTAGGGGCTAACGGCTGCAGAAGATAAACAATGAGCCCGGGATGTGAAGATTTATGAAACGATGGAGTTGCCTAATTATTGCCGCGAAAAGCTCCAAAGTTTGCGGAGTGACATTTGTTATGCAGGATCTCGTTTCCCATTGCTCAGAACTGAAAAACACAATCTGATCAAATTAGAAATTTGTTTATTTACACTTGGACCCGTTTTCCAATCTCACACTATGTACAAACACCTGAATCACAACGTTAAACAGCCACGATTTGGCTCTTATTCGTTCCCGTCGACAATTTCAGCTTCTCGTAGCTCGGCTTGAAGCAGTCCACGATCGCTCTTCGCAGGGGGCCGCCGAAAATGATGCTCATTAGGGGACTCATGATGTAGTAGGAGTAGTAGAGGAACCCGAAGAGCATGTAGTAGCCGAAGGACAAGTTCTGGCCGACTGAAATATGAATCTTGAGTATTTGCGATGTTCGGGAATCTCGCTTACATCGGAAAACGTTAACGACGAGCGTGGCTGCCATGACGACGGTGATGAGTGGAAGAAGACCCTGGATGAAGATTCCCATGATGATGGATTTCTGGACATGGACTTCGCGTTGTCCGATGCGACCTGAAAGACGATTTTAGGGCGTAAGATTAGAGAGCGCGTCTTACGTTTGACGGTCGGCCGTCTTCCCAGCACTTCCTTCCAAGATCCGGTTCGCAGGAAGTTTCCGGAGATCTTGTTCGCCCGTTCGTAGTTCACCAAGTACATCATGGTCTTGAGAGCGAACCCGAAAGCGATGACAATCGAGGCGAACCAGAGGAAGGAAATGAAGAGGTGGAAGTAGCGAGGAGCCGAGATCGTCGGGCCACAGGCCATCTCGTGGCTCACTCCGCCGTAGGCGACGTGAACGAGAACGGCGAATATCTGTAAAATGAGGTTAAGAAAAGAGTGTTGCCTTGGTTCGCTTACCCCGATGAGGTGCAGGACGATGTAGGAAAGCACGATTCTGCCTTCTCTGACTCGGATGTTTCTGCAGATGTGAAGATACCGGTCCACGCTAGTTACCTGAAATCGAAAACGTTAAACAGAACTGAACAAAGATTCTTACAATGACGATGTTCATGGATGGCAGGGACATATAAGTGGCCACCCGCCGCCACAAGCCGCACCAGAAGAACGTCGAGGGAATCTGGGTGACGTAGTGGTAGATGTAGAAGCCCATGAAGATCATCGAGAAGATCATTCCGGTGAAGTTGCAGATTGTGGTTCCCAGGACGATGAGCTGAAAAACGGGAAATTAGGAAAGTTCGAGAATTTCAAGACTTACCCGAAATCTCGCCGGCATCTTATTTGGCCTTAAGCAGACGACCAAAATCAGCAAATTGAGCAACATCCCAGGAATCAAAATCGCCATATTCTGGGTGGCGATGACGATATAGGAATCGTCGATCCGTATTTCCGTTTCGTAGGAGAACGTTTCGTTAAGAGCCATTCTAAGCTGAAAAGAGCGAAACTTAGAACATCAGAATCCCGCCAGACACTCAACACCGTCACGCAAACGATAAAATCCAAACGTTTTTCTGGCTCGCGAGCAACAAAAGCCGGGGATTTATAAGCGGCGGAGGTCAAAACACGTAAATTACGTAGAAAAAGCAGCGGAAACTCAAAGGCGGAACGTTGGAAAGTTTGTTTGCGCGGTTTAGAAACTTGAACAATGTTTGGTTGAAGTGAAGTTCCCGGATTCAAAAGGCGTGGGTAATGCACCGGATTTCCGGGATTTCTGAAGATGAACTCCTACTCCGAAATACAAGAAATGATGCTTGAACGAGATGTTTATGTAGTCTGGCGGGGAGTTGCCGGAAGTCTCGAAAGGGATAAACACTAATTCCAATTGCGCCAATTAATCTGGGTACCCAGAAATTGGCGCAATTGAATAATTCAAAATAAGATCCGCGGACAAAACAATTGTGGTTCCACCTGTACTCGAGAATTTGAGCTCCGGAGGGTAAGGAACCTAAGAACATCTGCTGCCGGGGGAATCCAGCAGAATCCACGCACAAACAAACATCTAATGACGAGCGCGCAGGTCCGAAAAAACGGCTTTTTCAATACACACGGCACACTAAATCCATCCATTCTGAGATCAAACAACACACGAGTATACGTCCCAAGTACATAATAAGTGTCCCTAGTGTTCCTGGGCGCCAGACCCCTCTCTCCCCCGATCTTTGTCACAAACAAAGCCTGCCCTAGATATGTAGCTTAATAAATTTTTCACGATTTCGCGGATTTATTAATCTCTCGCACTTAACGCGTTCGGAAACGTTGTTTACAACTACTAGCAAGACGGGACACGGGAGTCATTGGCGTAAGAATCAGGCTTCTAAGGATACCTTCAGGCTACTATCTACCCAACGACCAAGCAAACGGTAACTTCATCCCGCGAAAGAATTCAGAAATCCCGGAAAAACACTGGAACATTAATATATAACAGCGTCTACCTCGTTTGAATAAATTCTTTAAATCAAAGTTGAACTTTTGGAAATTCGGTTTAAAGGCCAGATAATCGGGGAGGATTTAGAGGAAATGGAAAAGCACGGTAAACAGGAAATTTCGAAACCGGAAAACACAAAAAAGAGTTGTGAACAACGTCAAAAGTTGCTTTTTATGAACTCCCGGAAACAATAAAATATGAATTCATAACAAAGCCAACATTCGTCGCGGATGACGCGGGAGATCAAGAGCCAAAAGTCGTCATTTCTTGAATACACAAGCTTGGACAAACCTTCCCTGAATTGCCCAAAATGCACCGAAAACGCTAAACGACTACACGATCACATATTCGGACTTTTCCCCTTCCGCTCTCTAAAATTCTGAATTCCTCGACTTCCTCGAAAGCACAAACTAAACTCTTTCGCGCGGCAAAAACTCGCAAATTGAACCTCGCCGCCTTCTTAAATCGCATTACCGCTTTTCGCCGTGTGCTGGGATCGACCTTTCGGGGCGAAAATAGGAGGAGAGAAGAAACAGAGAAGCGGCACAATATAAATTGTTTGCTTTGAAGCGTAGAAGACGAGTAAAGACGCAATAAACTTACGTAATTGACGGGTTTTCGTTTTTTTGTTGACAGGAAAGTGCTCAATTACAGAACCTTTTAAGTGCTGAAAACAACGGAGAAGGTGAGTTGCTCCAGGCTACAGAATCCACCTGGTGGACTTTGAAATCGGAATCCAAGAAGAGATTCTGCGAAGGGCGAAAAAACTACTTTTGAAGCCGAAAAATGATCATTTAAGCAAGAGAAACAAACATCGTCCGTGATCGATCGGGTTCCAATTGAAGACTGATCAATCATAAACCCAATATTTGACGAAAAACAGGTTTAATCGAAACCTTTTGGATTCCAATGTGCAAACGAGTTCTTCTGGCGCGGGTGCAAAGTGCAAAAATTTAACGAAATAGAGACCAAAATGCTCGGAAAAGAATCTTTAGTTTCGGACCTAAGACCTAAAAAGCTAACGAACTCGAGCACTAAACTACCAGAAGTGTGATAAAGACGAAGTTTCGAAAATACGATAATAGCGTCGCGTTGGACACAAATAAACATGCCAAACGTCCCCGAAGGATGCGCTCCGCATGGATTAAGTTGTTTTCACTTCTGGGTTGCCACCTCAGCAGCTGCCGCCAACGTTTTAATGGGATAATGGCGGCGATGCCCTTTGGGAGATAAGACCCATAAATTTGATTGTTGACGGAAATTAAACCCTGGAGGGCAAGAAAGGTGAAATGTGGACCCTGTGATTAGAGTTTGGCACCCAAGGTGAGAAAACAACATTTCCAAGATCTATGTTCAAGCGCGCGACTCCAGCGAGCGGAAAGACCCAAGATTCATCCGGGATTCGGAAAATATCTCGTGTTTCCAACGATGGTAAACAAACTTGTCTGGTAAATAGCGAATTCGGTTTTAAATCTTAGAGTAGCCAGACCGGAAAATTGTGGAATTCTTGCTAAGAATTCTAGATCTCCGAGCAAAGGAGAAGGAGCAGGTGAAGCGAGCAAGAACCGAGAACCATTGAATCCGAGATTATGCTTTTATATGGAAACCCTGTAGAGATGACAAACCGTCTGGCCAGGACAAGCCGCTCTTTGTCCTGAAGCGGCAATTAGGAGAACCGTTTTAATAAGAACCTTTAGATCTATTGTTTTTCGGTTGTGACAAATCGTCTGAGCGCTAAAGATCAGAATTACCGAAAGGGTAGATCTGTAATCTCAAACGGTAAACGTGGATTTTAATCCCGGATTCTAAATTTACCCGCAGAGGTAATAGCTACACTGATCAGCCGCCCGCGAACGCAATTCCAGGAAGTTTCTTTCTAATTCGAGCCAAATCAAATTACTTCGCATTTCGCAATCTCGAAAACTCGAAACCGGCGACCTAGTTCAGACCCCCGAAGATGTATCTGTTTACCCTTGCTCATCATGTGCGTCCCGAGGCGTGAAAATAGTCTCTTCTTAAAGATTAATCACTCCGGGAGGACAAATTGACCAGAACCAAGGCACATACGGCCAGGGGACGATGTAAAACGTGGCCTAAGCTTCGGGTCCAAGCCGGCTTTTCACTGACGTCGCTTGCGTGGAAAAACAGAATTGACACAAAAAGCAATCGAGATGCAAATATGAATTCTGATGAATTATTGATGGCCAGGATTAACGGAAACCAACGGAAAAACGCCAATAATATACTAGGAAGACCTTCGCTGGATTGGATTAGCACGGCTTCGTTGTCGTTGTAGGACGCGGGGCCCAAAAATAGAATCTATAAGAAGAGTGGGAGTTTCGAGTCGAATTGGAATTCGGCGACAGCGCCATAAACACACGATTGTGGTGCTTGAATTGAAGAGTGTTTGGGGATGCAGGGAATTAGGACATGTTTTAAACATGCTTTGGTGCATTCGTCTGCACCGAAAGTGTGAAACGTTTTTGCCGGAGATCTGCAGGTTTGAAAGTTGCCAGGCGGATAGTTAAGACTGGCGAAACAAACGGCTAAGGTTCAAAGATTTATGGAACTGGAGTCTGGACCCAATAAATCACAGGAATCTTTGTGAAAAGTGGTTACTGATTAAGAGTCAAATGACCTC
>KN167596.1:2865-16345 GCA_000757745.1 Steinernema scapterisci
CCAGTTTCTAAGGGTGGCTGGAAGTCGTCATAATCAAACTGCTCGAGAAGCTCAACCACGTCTTCGGAATGAACAGTCTTCACATGCTCCGTCTGCTTGGCTATGTGGACTGGTTTCTTAAGAATGCTCTTCAGGGATGTGGATGTCGGCTTGAGACCTGAAGTTGAGGGCATCTCTGGGTCTATGTGACCCTTCTTTTTGGGTTTTGGACCAGCTGCTTTTGAGGGCTGTGGAGATGGATCCTGGGAAGCTCTTGTCATTGATCGCGTTTGACGGCATCCTGTAGCCAAGTCTGGCCTTTTAGGCTGAGGTTCAGCTGTATCGGGAGCCGGGACAGGCTCAGCAGTGACCACGTCTTCTTGAGATGGCTGAGCAGGCCAAGAGATTTCCGCATAGGTTTCGCCATCAATCTCCCCAAATGAGATTGAGCCACACACGGGTGAGGCGCTGTAGACCTCCTTGGCGGACTCTTCCAGATCTTTCAACATATGTCCTATTTCAAGATGCTGGCAAACCAAGTTCTAAAGTTCCATCTTCGTTATCCAAATCCTTGAATTAAGACCTACCATATCACTCTGGATCTCCCCATAGAACCACTGAGGACAGATCTTAGCTTCGTCGCCGTCAGGAGGGATCCTCTTGAGAACCAACCTGACTATACTGTTCTCCTCAACCTCATCTCCAAGAACCAGCACCAGTCTAGGATGTGTCCAATTGCTTATGAACAGTCCCGGCTGGTCCAAGAACTTGAAACTGATCGAAAACAAGGGTTCTTTTGGGTCAGCGAAGCCCTTCACAACCTGGACGTCGTCATCTTCCGAGATGGAGACAGTCAAAGTTGCCAAGAAGTAGGCACATCGGTCTAAGAGATGGAAGTGGGATGGATTCAGGATCCATTGTAAGGTCACCCTGAAATGTCAACTTTATAACCATTTCTACATGAGCAAAGCTTACGATTTCCGGTCAAATGTGACTTGGCCTACGGCTGACTTTAGTGCATTCCGTAGACTCGCTTCATCCTCTTTGGAGTGAGACAGAACCAGCTGCCAAAGGAGTCCGAAATGGTCATAAATAGCCTAAAATGGGCTCTTAAGCATACTTCCATAACTGCCAAATTTACCTTCCTAGCCGCCTTTATCCTCGCCTCTTCAAATTCCTCACTTTGGTCCGTTAAAGCCGATGGGTGGAAACACAAGCCAGCCTCCTGACTCTTAGAACCTCCGCTTTTTCCAGATTTCTGTGCAGGCGGGGTGACAAACTTACACGGAATTACCCATTTTCCCTCCTCGTCTTGTTTCGGAGGGTCAAGCTTGTCAGAGACTCGGATAAGCAGCGTCTTGGTCTGCGTGGGATGCTGGTGGTTGAAGATGGTAACTTGGGAATTTTGGGCAAACATGGAAGCCATAGAGTTAGGGAGTTTGGTTTGGAACCTTAAACAACCAAAAACGCCGCAAAGCAATGCTCAGATTGTGAACAGATAATGAAACTCGAGTACGGTAGGATTCAGGACCCTGGAATCAATATCTGGATTTGAGATCTTGGCACTCGATCTTAGTTAAGACAAGCCCACTTCGGTCTTCATCAAACGTTTATTTAACGAAAATTACAAGGGCACAAAGTTTTAAAGTTGATTCAATTACGACTGAAACAGGGTTAAGATCACGTTCTTCGTGGGGTGATCCAACTGGTAAGCCTGGTCCAGATGGTAGTCTGTCACATCGCAGTACTCTCTTGGAGCTTTCTTGTTCTTTTGGGCTTTCTTCTTTTTGCGTTCCAGCCGGTTTTTCACCTCCACAATCCTTGTGTTTACATCTCTCAGGTTAACTTTCATGATCCTGCAGTTTTTGAATAGTTCCGACGTCTGAATGAATTCCCGGACTTCGGGTTCAAATTGGGTTATTTCCAAGTTTGTTGCCGATGTGTTCTCCTTCCAGAAATCCACAATTCTAGCCAAAAGCTCAGAGCCCAAGTCTTCATACTCGATCCGCAACAAGTTCGGGTTCTTGCTCAGATGCCAGAAAATTAGCTTGCCGGCATATTTGGAGTCCAAGTCTCCCAGAGACAAAATCTTGACTTTAGTCTTCCAGTAGTCGTTCAGAATTCTGAATTGAGACTTTTCAAAGGACGACGTCAAAATGCTCAGTCTGGTAACAAATTGCAGCATGGGAACTGTAAGTAATTTGTTCATTACATCAACTTGAAGTTCTAGACTTTCTTTAGCATAAATGGCAGAACCGAGTATTAACGTAGTTACTCGATGTCCAGAGTCAAATTTGGCCTTACAATCAGCTTCCCAAATACGTCGACCATCAAAAGTACAGTCGCTGTAGGTAGCAGATTTGGACACTCCTAAACATACCAAGTGATCTTGGCGGCCAGTGGAGAGCTCCTTTCTTATTGAGTTAATCCAAGTTTTGGGTTTCAGACGGATAGCGCTTCTTAAGGTACTGAGAGCTTCCCGAGAAAGGGAGTTGGTTAGGTGGTCGATGAAGTTGAGCGGCACGAATTCCATGACGGTCTAGCGAACCGGGGAAGCGGTTGGGAACTTAATAAGGAATGGCCGCGAACGGGAACTAATGCAATGAAGGTGAGAATGACAGTTGGAAGCGGGAAAATCACACTTTAGGATCTATCTTGTGACTCCGGGTTGACACCCCAGATTTCCTTTGTGTCCGTCTCTGCACTGTGTTCATCCTCGAGCCCTAGGATTGATGCACACTTCCGTCTTCACCAATCTTGTATTAACCAAAAAATTCCAATTTCAAAACTTGATTTACTTATGACTGAAACAGGGTTAAAGTCACGTTCTTCGTAGGATGATCCAGATGGTATTCCTTACCCAGTTGGTAGTTGGTCACTTCGTAAAACTTCTCTGTGCTTTTGTCGCCCTTTTGTCGGCTTTTGTGATGTCTTTGAGCTTTCAACTTCTTGCATTCCAGCCGGTCTGTTAACTCCTTTGCCCTTGCAATCATATCTCTCCGGCTTACTTTCGTGATCCTGCAGGTTTTGAAGACACCCGACGTCTGAATGAATTCCCGGACGTCGGGTTAGTTATTTCCAAGTTTCTTGCCGACGAGCTCTCTTTCCAGAAGTCCACGATTCTGACCAGAAGCTCAGATTCCAAGTCTTCATACTCGATCCGCAGCAAGTTCGGGTTCTTGCTGAGATGCCAGAATATTAGCTTGCCGGCATATTTGGAATCCAGGTATCCAAGAGACAAAGTCTTGACTTGGATTTTCCAGTAGTCGCTCAACATTTTGAATTGGGACTTTTCGAATGAAGCAGTCGAAATGCTGAGTTTCGTAACAGCGTGAAGCAAAGGGACCCTGAGCAAACCGTTCATTCGATCGACTTGAAAAGTCAGGTTTTCTTTAGCATAAATGGCAGAACCGAGTTTCAACGAAGTTACTCGATGTTCTGAGCCCATTTTGGACTCACAATCAGTGTGCCAAACACGCCGACCATCAAATGAGCAATCGCCATAGCTGCCATTATCGTGGACTCCAAGACATATCTCGTGATCTTGGCGGCCAGTCGAGAGCTCCTTTCTTATTGAGTTTATCCAGCTTTTGGGTTTCAGGCGGATTGCGCTTCTTAGGGTTGTGAGCGCGTCCCGGGAGAGGGAGTTGGTTAGGTGGTCGATGAAGACGAGCGGCACGAATTCCATGGTCTGGAAAGACGACGAGATCGAATAGGAATGGATAGGCTGGGGACGGGGGCGAATACTATCAGACAAGGCAACAGGTTCTAGAGAGTGTGATTTTCAGGGGGTGTGAAAATCACACTATCGGGCTTCCACGTTTGTTCCACATCTCCATTTCCTTTGTTCCTGACTCTCAGTGCGTTCTTGCCTTAATCCAGATCTCCCATGGAATTTGTTCCCTTAAACTACATTGACCTGTTAATTAGCGTTCTTTCTAAAACCGCGCTTAAATCCCTAATTGAAGTTGAACCCGAAACTTGGTCCATCTCCGCCAAAAAAGAAATTGCCTCTGGCCGCGAGGATCACGAAGTTGAATTCAGAATTGGGCGCAGTTGCATTTGTGACAAACGTGACGTGACGGGATCTGAGGAGATAATGGATTTTCGTCATCGAGTCACCTCACTTAAGCTTGTCGCATTTGGCGATTCTAATGAGAACGTTCCTCTGAAGGACAAAATGGATCAACTCATCCTTAGAATAAAGAAAATGCTCCTTATCCCGATGGCGGATTCGGTTACTGATTTAAGCATTCCGAAACCCTGTTTCAAGATCTGCTATTTTCACATTTTGGACGAGCTCTGGAAGATCAAAGCCCTGAGCCTGTTCCTTGGACACCTCGAGCCTCAACATGCAGGAACACTTATCTTCTGGCATCTTAGCAATAATCCCAATTTACGGAAGATTGCGTATCAAGGTTTAGATTCCGATATTTTGGTCAGGATTCTAGATCACCGGAGAGAGAACAAATCAGCAAAAGACTTGGAGATTTCAGCTTTTGGATCTAAAGTTAGTAAATTTATTGAAACGTCGGAACTTTTCAAGAGTTGCAAAATTGCCAAAGCGAGTCCAGAAACAATGAAGCTGAGATATGCAGCCTTGAGAGCAAAGTTGGATCTCAAGAGAATCAACAGGATCCTTGATAGGTTGTCTAACAGGGAATATCGTTTGGCTCATCCTACGAAAAAGGTGACTTTGACTCTGTTTCAGTAAAGGTCAAATCAGCTGCTTATGTCTTGCTTTGAGGCTTGAGGCTGAGGTTTAATATATAAATGATAGACGCCCAGCGCAAGCATAAATAGCGGATGTAGCAGTTCTAAGGAAGGAGCCAGCGCAAGGAGCTCAAGCTTTGAGAAATCATGTCATACCTCCTAGAGCTATCCTCCACCGCCGGATCCACCTCCATTTCCACGGACGCGGTTTCTGTAGCTCATCTCATCACTGGCGACATTGAATAACGGAAGGGAAGTCGGCAGATGTTGTGGAGACAGCAGCTGGAGTCGCGTCACCACAACAAACACAGGTGTGGAGACAGGGAAAGCGTGCTAGGAAATCACCAAAGCCCGACCCACGGTCAGTTGTGTTCTGCTCTGACCTCCCGTTCTTCCCGCTACCATGGAGTTCGTCCCACTCAACTACATCGACCAACCAACACCTTATCCCTAACTGCTCTTCAAGTTTTCCTCCAGCTAAGCCCTGAAAGCTGGACCACTTCGGCAGCCAAAGAACTCTCTTCCGGCCGCACTAACCACAAGGTTACTTTTGACAATACCGACTATAAAAGCGGGCACGACTACTCATTCGATGAACGTCGAGTTTGGGGCTCGGAATCCAAGTTAGACTCCCGCCATAGAGTCACTTCAATCAAGATCGGAAAAGCCTTTCATGTGAAAATGGTCCTGGATTATCAAGTTGAACAACTGAACAAGATGCTTTCTGTTCCACTATTGGACGCGGTCACGAAACTCACGTTGACACATCCTGTGTATCCGAGGCCTCAGTTCAGAACTCTAAGCATGTTCTGGAAGGTCAAAGTCGTGAATTTATCACTCGGAAACCTTGAGTTGAAATACGCCTCCAAAGTGATCTTCTGGAATCTTAGCAAAAACCCAGTTTTGCGATCGATACAATATGAAGGCTTGCCATCTGATCTTCTGCCTAGAATCGTCGACTTCTGGATGGAGAACTCGTCGGCAGGAAATCTCAAACTAACAGGTTTTTGGGTCTTATATCTTGGAATACATAGAGAATTCAGAGGTTTCCAAGAGTAGGCAAATTGTGGAAGCCAGTCAAGAGGAGATGGATGTGCGACGTGAAGCTCTTGAAACGAGATTGCGGTTGAACGAGGTAGATGAACTGCCATGTAAGCTGTCTAACAAGGAATACCATCTTGGTCATCCCACGAAGGAGGTCACCTTGGCTCTTTTTCAGTAGTAATCTGAGCACCGTGAGGAATTTTGGACCAGTTTTTGAGACGGTTAAAATGTGAATAAATCAAGTTATTCGCTAAGTTTTTCAACCTTTTCTCTCCCGCTCTTCCCAGGAAGTCCTTATGAATGTTAAAGACCTATCCTCTGCTTGAGTCTTGTCATCGAGATCGCCTTCAGCAAAGTGCAAACTCCGCCCGATTTGTGCTTGACGCGTTTTTGTGTTTTTCAAGTGAGCGACCCTAATTGGTGAAACTGCACTTCAAGGAGATATCAAGAGATCAAGAACACACTTGTGACCTAGTCTGGCTCTTAAGTAGGTCAGAAAAACGTTGCGCACAAACAAATTTGTTGCTCAGACCTTCGTGATAGTGATGATTGTCAAGTCGTTTACTCTGTTTCTGGCTATTGGGCTTCTTGTGGACGCTTGTCTGCGCACCGATTCAAGCAGTGGATCTCTTGTTGTCAGACCCGGATCAGGTAAGGATCCGCGTGCACAACTTTGACACTACATCTGGAGGTCTTAGGTAGAGACTCTTGCCAGCCTGACAACCTCATTCTCAAAGATAATGGGGATGAGAAGCCAGAAACGGGTGGTCCTGCGACGGACGTCGAGTGTGAAGAACTACCAGGTATGTACTATAATGGTTAAAATGCTTAGTTTTATCACATTTTGTAGGCGAAAGCAATGTCAAAGTTGCCAAATGTTCAGCCGACAGTGTTCTTTTACAAGGCGCCATTAAGCCAACGGCAACAGTTAAAGACGAAGATCTTCAGCTTCAGTGCGAATCTGCAGAGCATGAGATTTACTTTAAGGTAGTTCTCTAGCAACGTTAAAGCTAAATGAACGAAAAGTTCTTGGCCAATCTGAAGAGATGAATTTTTTGTCTTATTTGCTGGTACAGAGTCGCTGGTGACTCTTATTTGCCTTCTTCAGGCTCTAGTTTAGTGATCAGATTTCCCACTGTGATTAACCTATGCGGCCATATGTTGAGTCCATTTTTAGCTAAACGACGTTGACCTACCAGCCACAATCAAAAAGCAAATCTCAACTTTGACCTTTGAGTGCAAAAACGGTGGTTGGACATATCCTGGATTGGATGGCCATGTGACTACTGCTGAGTGCGTAGAACAGCCTGGTGAGGTTCTAGAGTATCCCCAGATTCTTAGAACAAACCGTTTAGAGCAAAACAAAAATGTGAAAACTCCTATCGTCTGCAACAAAGCGGACCTAACGCTTCAAGGCACAATCAAGCCAGAGCCGACTTTTAGCGATAACCGAGTGGAACTGAAATGCAAATCAACAAAGCACGACATCTTGTTCAAGGTTAGCTTCAAAGCTACTGGAGCTGAAAAGTCCATAATGTTTAGATCAACGAGCAAGACCAGCTTGACACATTGAAAAACCGTGTTTCCACAGTAAACCTACAATGCACAGACGGAAAGTGGGCCTATCGTGGAGTAAACGATCCAGTGACTGCAGTAGAATGCGTTGAAAAACCTAGTAAGTCCAGCTTGAAGCTGGTCGCCTTGAAGTCACTATTTTAGAAGTTCAACCTGAAACAGGCTGTGTGAAGACTTTCACATGCAAGGATAACACCATGATCCCCCTGAAGCAAGTCTGTGATGGCACAAAACATTGTTCTGGCAACGAAGATGAGACTAACTGCTCCGAGAAGACATGTTCCAGCAAGGAATTCTTGTGCAGTGGACATTGTATAGATAAGTGTAACAAGTGTGACAATGTTCAGGATTGCGCTGACCGAAGTGACGAACTTGATTGTTTGGTACGTGAAATTTGAAAATTCAGTTATTTCGCGATATTTTGACGACATCTGTACATATGTTTAGTAGCACATAGTGACCGAATTGCTCGGTAACAACGTCTCTTTAGTATTAGGCATTAGGAACTGAAACAATTGCAATAACTGGGAAACTTATAAAATTAACAGGTTTTAACTTACACTCCTGTTTGAAAGGAGCACATCCAAAGGAAAGGCCGATAAAACTAGAAATTAGAAACGCGATAATCTCTCTTATAATCGAACAATGCGGTGGGTATGTCGTTACCCGACCTTAAATCCGTTCCGCATCTCTGATGTGTGAGCAAAGTGGTGGATCGAAATCCACAAAAAATCTAGTTTTCCGCTAAATTTTTTGAAGAACACGGACTTAAGTATGCCGAGCAAAGAATGATGGATGGGTATGTGTGCAGTCGGTGCAGGCGAACCGCACAGAAGCACTTTTAGCACGGTTTTCATCCGGGTAATTTAGACCGGAAAGCCGTCCAGCAATGTTAACTGAGACCTGAGACCGAACGTTGGACCCATATGCTCTAAATATGTAAGTCGGCACGTTTCCTGTAGTGAGTGAACCTAACACATTCAGCTCCAGCTTAACCGCATCGGTTGTCCAGAGTGCCTACCTGAAAACAAAATTTTCGTGCTCTCCTTAGCCCTGAAGCTTGAGATTTCGAGAGGTTGAGGGTTCTAGTCTAAGCATGTGTCTTCAAGAAAACGAAGGCTAGGGCATTTCACGGTTTTATTGAACATCGGCCGTTTTGCACCCTTCTTTGCACTGGTACCAAAACGATCAGACGACGAGGGTAAATCGTGATTTTTCTATGAGCCGCATACATCCGATGCTGAACTGCTTTGAAAAGTGGTCTAATCGCAAAATTAAGGTGCGGGAACTTAACTGTGAGTCCTTTGCGCGCTTTGTTGCGGTTTGTCCTCTTTGGGCCACAGGATCTCCAGTTGGCTGAAGCCAAATCTTTAGTGAATCTCTGATTTTTGTCCTGGCCTCACATCCAGAAAATCTAAGTTTAGAATCCTCGATCTAGCCTAGAAAACCTGATGATCCTGAACCTAACTGGGTCTTGTTACACCCAGATCTGTATCCCTACCGTCCCCAGACCCTACCCATCCCCATCCTTTCCCCACTTTATAACCTTCCCCACCCGAACTCATAAAAAGACGATTCCACATTTTGCCAACGACGACGACGCTTTGAACCGCGGCACCCACGTCCAGATGCACTTTTTGTTTTCGCCGTTTTCCAGCGTCGCAGTCGTCGCAGTCGCAGGCTTCAGAGAATCGATCGTGTGGCCGTCGGTCGTCGTTTCAGTCCGCTCCGGCGCACCCTCAGCCATCTGAAACGCACTTTTTGTTTACCGTCTCCATCGATGTCGACTGGCGTCGTAGCCTGCTCCTCGTCACCCCACCCATCTATACTCGAGGAGACCAAGGCCGATCTTGTTCCTCGGAACTCTTCTTCGAAGATCCTCTTCTTGGAACCCAAACGACATTTGGAAACGTCAGAATCAAAGATCGTCGACAAACTCGAGGGGTTCTGGGTCGAACATGGGGGGAAGACTTGAGGAGGGAAAACAGAACCAGGAGCTCCGTCGTCGAACAAACAAAACACGAGGATTGTTGACAAGAAATGTGCG
This sequence comes from Steinernema scapterisci, assembly GCA_000757745.1. Taxonomy (NCBI): domain Eukaryota; kingdom Metazoa; phylum Nematoda; class Chromadorea; order Rhabditida; family Steinernematidae; genus Steinernema; species Steinernema scapterisci. The sequence continues at coordinate 12,224 of KN167596.1, forward strand.
GAAAGCGAATTTGTGGAAGTGAACGCTTAGAGGTCGACCACGATTTGGGGCTGTTTACGATCTGAGGCACTCCAATGTTTTTGTTTTCTACTTTGGACTTGTTTTTTGTGTCCACAATTTGTTTCTTTCAGTGTTTGGACCAAAATACATACAAAAGTAAAGGGAGGTGAGGGAACCAGCTGGGAAATGGTGATTTTGGAAAGGTTTTTGGGGTTTTGGGATGTTGGGACTGATTTGGAGTTGGAAATGAGGGTTAAATTGAGCTTGGGAAGCTTATCAATAAGTCATGGATAACGGAGCTTTCGGTGGTCCAGAGCTAACCATAGTTTCTTGCAAGGAAGGAGGACACTTTTGGACAGATCTTTGAGGGCTAAGGATGAGAGAGAGGCTTTTCAAGAGAACCTAAGGCGTCGGCCGACAGTCCTAGGCCGAAACCATTAATACCCAAGACCAGAACGATCTGAGGTTCAAGATCCCAAGCATCCAAACCCCTTAACGGTCCTGAGCTGGCCCTAGTTTCTTAGAAGGACGGTGGACACTTTTGGACAGGTCCTTTAGGGCTAAGATGGAGAGGAAGGGTTTTCAAGGGAACCTAAGGCGCCGGCCGATGGTCCTAGGCCGAAACTGTTAATACCCAAGGCCAGGACGATCTGAGGTTCAAGAACCTAGCGAGTCCAAGGCTCTAAACGATCCCTAAACTACAACCCAAAGCCTTTCTCGATCCGGATCTTGGGATTGCTCCAACAAACGGCGGGTCTGCGATTGTCCAAAGCTTGAGCTTAAATTGGGTTCAGAGACTTCTAGAGTTCCTCCGGAAGCATCTTAGGCTACACTCTTGGGCCGACCCCATCACAACCCAAAGCTCGGGCAATCCAAAGTCCATCACAACTTCAAGCTTCCGAATGTTGGAGCTTTAGACTGTCCGCTCAGCCTAGAATCGCTCAAGTGGGTTTCGATTCTTCTGAAGGTTCGACTGATTAGCACAGTATGCGCAATCCTGACGTAATCCAAAGTCGCCGCTCCCTGCACAGATCAAGCTCAACTGACCAGAGCTCTATCTCAGATCCTTCTGTTCCCTGTCCTACGGATTCTCTTCTTTCAGACCAAAGCTCCCAAATCCATAATCTGTCGAAATCCTGATTCTTCATTTCTCCTCTCGTTGAACCACTAATCCCCACACTTCCCCGACCCCCAGACACCATTCCTTAGTTCTCTCTCCCCATCTCGTGTCATCCGCCACTTAGAATGCAAAACCCTGCACATTCCCCTTCGACCACAAAAACGACTTTCCCCGTTGAAAACCAAAAATTTGCTCAGCCGCAAATCATCAGCTGTTCCGCTGCACGCTGCAATTTTACAATTGGCTGGACGGGCAAAAAGTGACACGAGGAAGGGTCGCGGCTTGTGATAGCATCAATCATTCTGACTTTGGAGTGAGACTTTGGGCGGCTTTGGAGGAAGAGTGAGAAATCGGGGTTTGGGAGGTCTTAAGGTCTTGGAAAAGTCTTAAGTTGGAGATTCCTAGGTCCTCTTTTCAGCCCCCCAGAATGCAACTTCCTGTGTCCATTTTTAGCTGTTCCAAGCGTCTCCCTCGTTTTTGTCCCTCTCAGCTCCACGCCGCCTGCACCTCCTCATCGGAGTCATATTACGCAAATTGCAAACGCGGCGGCTCCTCTGCAAAACAATGTTTTTTTCATTCCGTTTCCATTACCCTCTTCCCCTTCTCCTTCCTCTCAGCTTCTCGGCGGTCTCCAGCTGGTTTTCTCCTCTCTCTCTACCCTCCTGGCGTGCAATCTTTGATCGGTGACGAACAGCGACCGGGTCGTGAACAGAGAAAACGAGAGAGCTCGTTTTTTGTTCGCTGTCCTCTCGCTCGTTCCGCGTCAAAACAAGTCTTTTTGCGCAGCAGCAGAGGAGTCCTGAAGCCCCGTCGGCCCGTCGATGGAGCACAAGAGGAGACGACGTTGTTTACGAGTCGAGTCGGCGCCGCCGCCGACGGCAGAGAAGGAGGAGAGGACGTCGCCACACAAAATGAGGCCATTCGGCTTTTGGATGAATGTGGCAGGACCGCAGCTTGTTGCCACAGACAAGACGTCGGAGTGCTATTTTCGTTTCAAAGAGGAGACCTTGGAGTGTTTTGGAAACCGTGGGTACACAGTGCGAGCGACGATGACGACAGCAGGGCAAACAAAGAACTGTTTTTTGCGACCCTGAAGGCAAACAGACAAATCACTCGGTTTATGGCCTTCTTGAAAAACAGTTCTGGGCGAGGAAGTAGCGGATTAACTGGGTTACGGTAGTCTTTGAGCGTCTTGGATGGTTCTTAATAGGCTGGATTCAGGAATGGGTATTCTGGAGATGAGAGCCCTGGAGACAATCTGAAGTCAGGTTTGAAGCTCGATTCTCCTGATTTCAGACCTTTGAATTTCGGGTTCTTTGGGCACTTAAATTTGGACTTTGGCTGGCTACTTCTCGATCTGAAGATCTTGGAAGTTTAGCCCTTGTATAGCCTTATTCTCCAAAGCCAAAACTAGATCCACTCTCCCCGCTCGTGCCCAAAGACCAAATGCCGAAAACAAGTCAAAAACACAAACAACTTTCCGTTTTTACGTTTTCCACGGCCTCGCGAACGCAATGTTGATTTGTTTTCGCCGCTTTGCAAAAACACACGGGGTTCCTTATTTTGTTTGTAATGGGACTGCTGACTTGTTGACCGAATAACATCTGGGTGTTCCAGAGGAGAACGTGTTTACAGGAATAACGAAACTAACCCTAAAGTTGGCTTTGAAAAGCACAGAAACGTTTGGAAGCCTTGCCATACAACGATGCCCAAAAATCCGGAACCCAGAACAGCAGCAAGCCTCTAATCTAAGCCTTAAGAATCCTACAGTTCCCAAGAGCCAAGAGCTTGAAGCCCGTCTTTAGAGCAATTTCTGGCTTCGAAGAGTTCCAGAACTACAGTATCCATGATCTGACAATTTGGAAGCTCAAAGAATTCTAGAAATACAGTATAAATGACCGAATCAAAGCCTTGAAAAACCCATAAATCCCCAAATTCTGTCTCCAAAACCCATCCCACGAAGACCACCAAACTTCCCACAATCCAAGACCGACAAATACAAGCAACATGAAAACAATTCCGTGTTTTTGCCTCCATCGCCGTTGCTGCCGCGAGAGTTGTTTTCTTCGCCTCGTTTTGTCGTCGCCCCGTGTCGGCGTCATCAATGTGTGTATGTAGAGTGGACAACAAGAGAAAATAGCCTTTTTACGTAGTCCCCAAAAACCGAAAAATGTTTTCGCCGTTCCCCCGGCGTTCCTAGTTTTTGTGACTCGGTCGACGGCCGGCGGCTGATGGCGGCACACCCAGAGAGCTCGCTTGGGATGGCGTGCAAAACACGCGACAGCTGAAATCGATCGTCGTGGGGAGGAGGGGCTGCCATCAGCAGCAGCAGCAGTTTTTGTGTGTTTGCCAGGGCTCAGGGTGGCGAGCGAGAGGCGAGCAGTTGTTTTTTCCAACCAGCCGGCAGCGTTCCACACGCCGCATGCAGGCGACGGCGGAGGCGCCCAGAGAAAAAGGGAAGTCTCTGGCATAGTGCCACACGGGTAGTCGATGGTCGATGGCGGATGTGTGTGTGCCGACGACGACGGCGAAACACTCACGTGAGCCGGAAAATGGCTGCGGCGACGCGAAGAAGGAGGAAAAAGAGGCTGAGGACGAAAACAAGAAATGGCACAAAGATCGCTTTGTGTCGTGAGGAAGAAAAAAATTGCGTTTTATGACTTTGTTTGCAAAAAATGGTCGTCCAGAATTCATGTGACCAGGTTGTGAGCGGACTGTGACACGTGATGTGGGCAAAGAGGGGGAATTCGGAGTATGGGTTACGGTGGGTATACGGTAGAGATAAGGTTCTGCTGCTTATGATGAGAGGAAATTGTGAAATTCTAGATTAGCTTGTCGACAACAAGTGAGCACTAAATCAAAGATCGCGTCTTGTGAAATTGGGACTTGGATCCCGAGGACAACTGAAGTCCTGGATCTGGCAAAAGACCGGCTTTGACTCCAGGCTTTAGGGAGTACCCAAACCCCTAATCTCCCCATTCCAAACCCCCCCCCCCCCCCCA
>KN167600.1:2281-34113 GCA_000757745.1 Steinernema scapterisci
TCTGGGTTAGGACGAAGGATTGAAGACGAACAGTCGACGCGAGTGCGTGTGCTGGTTTGGAATGGCTCTGCGGCCTTTATACTCGCGATCGGGGCGCAAAGCCACGCCTCCGACGCGCCCCGACCGCGCCTATATAACGTTTTGCGTCGCTTCGTTCTCTTCTCGTACCGCGTTCTTCGCCCAAATCGATGCCAAGCTCCCGTTTCCAAACTCACTAGATCTTTCGTTTCAGAATCCACCAGATCCAAGATGTCAGGACGTGGAAAGGGAGGCAAGGCCAAGACCTCTGGAAAGTCGAAGACTCGCTCGTCCCGAGCCGGGCTTCAGTTCCCCGTCGGTCGCCTCCACCGCATGCTCCGCAAGGGAAACTACGCTGAGCGCGTCGGAGCCGGCGCCCCGGTCTACCTGGCCGCTGTCCTCGAGTGAGTTCAGATGCCTCTCAACCTTCCTGACAGTCCATTTCAGATACCTGGCCGCCGAAGTGCTCGAGTTGGCCGGAAACGCCGCCCGTGACAACAAGAAGACGCGCATCAACCCGCGCCACCTCCAACTCGCCGTCCGTAACGACGAGGAACTCAACAAGCTCCTCTCCGGCGTTACCATCGCCCAGGGAGGTGTTCTCCCCAACATCCAGGCCTCGCTGCTCCCCAAGAAGTCCGCCGCCGAGGGAACTGATTGAAGCTGAAGTCTCAAAGTCGCAAATCTCACTGTATCTATAATAATTTATTTTCGATAAACTTTATTTCCTGCAAAATCTTTTTTTCTACAAACGAATCCACGATGCAGTTTCTTCGAAGTAATAAAACTGAGGGCCAGTTCAAAACTCGATCAACCCAACTTGTATCGTTGCTAGAATTCTGCCAGAAAGAAGGGGAGACTGGTTATTTATGTTCGTCTCCTAAAAACTTTGTGTCCAACCGATATTCGGGCTTTTTTCCCGGTAAATCGGAGGTACGTGCCCACATTTTTGCGAAGATCTGCCGTTCTGGCGGTTCCACTTGCCTTTGAAAGAAACATGAGTACGTCACCAGCCTATCACAGAGATGATTGGTTCTCAGGTCGCCATTTCACAGCTTTCTGGAGCTTTTTCCAATCGTCAGAGGTTTAGAGCGAATCCTGCGGCGATTTTTCGAATTTCAGGCGAAGTGTAGAAGCCGAAACTTTCGCGAGCATTTTTGTGTTTTGGTTCGGGTTGATTATAAATTGTGCTATACGTTCGTGATGTTTTGGGAATATATCGAGTGTTGAGTGGCTCCGATCTGAATTCCTTCCAAAATGTATAGATTCACTTCTAGAATTGGAATTGATTCTTGAGTTTACGAGTAGAGTGACGTCTTCAGAATGACATGTTTATGTTTCAGTATGTCCGAAGAAACCGCCACTTTGGGACTTCCTGACGTCCCCACTCTTCCGATGTCAACGGAGCCTGAGTGCATCAAGTTGAAGGTCGTCAGCCAGGAAGGCAACGAAGTCCCCTTCAAGGTCAAGTACGGGATCCGGCTGGAACGCTTGATGGTGGCCTACGCGCAGCGGACAGGCCAGAATTATGCCGAACTCCGCTTCCACATCGATGGCGAAAGGATCCAGCCGAGCGACACGCCGAAGAAACTGGGCCTGGAAGAAAACGACATTATCGAGGCTTTCCGAGAAGCCACCGGAGGACATTGAAGGCCGCCCGCCACCCACGTTCCAAGAAGCCGGCCAATGTTTTCATTATCATATAACTCTTTGTCATGTTTTCGGGTTTTGACTGGCCAAATACAAAAATTGAAAAATGCCATTCTAGTTCTCTTTTAATCATCTGGTTAGGAGTTGACCTTAAGTTCCATTGATCTACTTCAGTTCGTCGCATTGAATTGCTGCATTCGGCCAGAAAGAAAGTAGAGCCACACGACCCGTTCGATTGGTCCTTCTAGCACTGCTGCTATTCCCTTGAAGATAGTCCCTTGAAGACACACGATCTCGCCAGAGAGAGTTTTGGTTCACAGTTCAATGCTTTCTGAATCGTCGGAGATTTCGAAACCTCAGTGAATCCTACGGCAATTCGCTTTATTGGAAATCGCGCGGATTGTGAAAGCGTTTGGTTCGTTGTGGTTGGTTCGTTGGTACAACCGGCAATTCGTGTCGTCTGTTTCAGGTCTTTCCGTAAACGCATGAGGCGGAATTCTTATCGGATATGATAAGTGGTCTTAGAATTCTCTCTACCTTCGGTTTTCTTGAAAATTGAGGAAGATTCATGTTAGAATGTATCGTATGTTGTAGTTGCACGGCGAGTCGGCGTTGCGAACGCTGTATCTCCAGTTGTTGGGTCTGGGCAGAAGTTAACGTGTTTTGTTATTTCGGTTACAGAATGAATCTGATGTTTCTCTGTGTTTCAGTATGAGCGAGGAAACCGACACTTCGGGACTCCCTGGCCTCCCCACCACGGAATCCGAGCGCATCAAGCTGACGTTCGTCCTCCAGGATGGCTCCAGACTCGAACTGAAGGTGAAGTCCGAGATGAAGATAGAACGCCTGATGCAGGCTTACGCGCAGGACACCGAAAGGAATATCCACAAACTGCGCTTCATTTTCGAGGGCAGAATGATCTCCCGGGACTCTTCCTCTTCGCTCAAGGAGTTCGGCCTGAAAGAAAACGATGTTATCCATGTTGTATGCGAATGCACTGGATGCTGAAAGCCGCCAACTACGTTCCAAGAAGCCCACCAGTGTTTTATCAATTGTTGATTGTTACGTTTACGAGTATGAAATACACGTTAAATGAGTATTCGATGTTCTTTGTTGGTTCCATGTATGGCTTGTTTCCAACGTAATCTCTTACAATAGAGCACGAGATGAAGAATCTTGCGCCACAGGAAGCCAGAAGAACGACAACTGGATCTCATCTTATGTAAGTTGACGGCTTTAATTCTCGAATTGACTTTCGAAAGTGGCGAAAGCTTGTGCTGCGGCATTTGGCAGCGTCGCCGTTTCCAGGGAAACGCGGGTCGGGACGCTTTTGGGGGCAGCACTGCGACGTCCGCCCGGATCGGACGTCGACTCGTTTCGCCAGTTCGCGTTGGCCGTTAAGCGGAAACCTTGCGCGCGCTCGTTTCATTTCATTCGTTAAACAGCGATTTCCAGAAAAATGGACCTCAACTGCCGAGGAAACCGTAACAGGCGAAGCCGGAGGATTTGCGAAAACCGTCCGCAGCCGCGAACAATGGACGACGCCCTACTGGACCCGAGATACCTGAGAATCGAGCTGGTCGACGAAAGCGGAAACATGGAGCTGATTCTCCTTGTGAGCAACAAAACGACGATCAACAGCGTGAAAGAAATCTACGCCGAGAAGCGCCATATTCTACCCGACGTCGTGCAGTTGGTATTCAAAGGAGTCGCGCTGGACGACGAAGAAACGCCACTGACGCTGGGAATCGAAGATATGGACGTCATCGAGATCGGATTCAAGGGGTGGAGGCTGTTCAGCAGGGTGAACAATACCGAATGAGGAAATTGTGAAAGGGATGAGCGATGTTTGAGGCATTTTTGCCGCTTTTGAATAAATGTTCCGAGTGGAGTTAGCGAATGCTGATGAGTTGGAACGTCCGATGAGGACAACTGGTTGTTGAAGAAGGTGCTTGGTCGTTCTTTTCAGATTTTCCACGTCTTGATCTTGATTCGAAGGTGAAATTATGCCAACAAAGCCTGGGAAAGAGGCAGTGAAATGGCCAGCGCGATAGCGGTCCTGGGTATTATAGTCGGTGCGCGATCAACATTGACGGGTGCCAGCTTAAAATATCAAGCGGACCTATTCCAGAATCCCATTCTAATTTGGCCGGTGGCCGAGCCTCAGATTGAACGTCTAACATTACTGTAGCTGGTACGCGTCAATGTTGATCGCGCGCCAACTATATTGAACGACGGTGTCGATGTTCCCATAGAAACGGAGACCCGAGGAGGAGGTGCGCTTATTAGGAAGGCGAGAATGACGTGCGGCGCGCTTAAACAACGAGCACGCGCTGATATCCGGCGGCTTGTGCTGCCAGTTGGCCTCCGCGGTGTTTGTCCCGTGTGCATCTCTCTCACTAATTCTCTTTTCAGGAATCCTGCCAGGATGGATGGAAATGGCGAGAACGAGTCAGATTTCGAAATTGACGTCGACGGCCCCGTTACCCCAGAAGTCGTCAAACTGTCGTTGGTTGAGGAAGATGGAAGCAGTCTGTTCTACACTGCGCCCGGTGAACTCAAGATGATGACTGTGAAGAGGAAATTCGCGAAAATGAAGGAAGTGAACCACCGCTTGATAAGAATCACCTTCAAAGGGGTTTTGGTTCGAGATGAAGACACGCCGGTGACCCTTGGAATGGGAGAGGACGTGAATTGGCTTGAAGTGCGCTACCGAGGTTGGAAGATGATCCCCAGGCACCATTCGATTGGGGAGCATTTCGACCCTATGCAGCAGAGCCTGAAAAGCCTGCCTAAGAGTTGGAGACCCAAAGAACAGGAAGAAAATGGATCTGGCAATGCCGAAAAAGACGTGGACGGAGTCAAGAATGGTGCGACTCGAGCCGAAGATGGCGTTACTCGGCTTCGGAAAGTTCGATTTCACATGTTTACCACGGTATGGCGCGATGCCGAACTTGGACCTGACGGACTCCCGATATTAGGAAATGCACAAGAACCGAGAAGCCCGGTCGAAATGGTGGAGTACGTGGAGCCTCCGAGCGACCTCCGACCCTAGTTGTGAATGTGATATCCATATCCTACCTCCGACTTTCTCTCTGATTCGTTGTTTGACTGTAGCGACAAGTAAATTTGGAATTTCGGAATTTCGTGTTGTATTTAACGAGCGACAGGATCAAGCAGTGGAATGGTCAAAGAGGCATTGGTTTCTGACCATTCCGATTGGTCCCACCCCGATAAAAAATCCAAAATGTTCTCCTCGCGGACGTTCGCTGTGTCTTCAATTTTTCGCGGACCCGGAATATTCCGTTCGCGCCTCGCTTTCTACAGAATGTCGTCGGACGACCGTCAGTTTGATTTTCTCCGAATTCGTTCCTCAATCCACGTGTTTCAGCCACCCCAGCGATTTCCAAGATCCGCACAGGAAACGTCGATGACCCGAAGTCGATCCAGAATGCCGAATGGAAGAAGGTCTTGAGCCCGGAGGAGTACCACATCACTCGTGAAGCTGGGACCGAGCCGAAATTCTCCGGAAAGTACGACAAGTTCTTCAAGCCCGGGAAGTACGACTGCGTTTGCTGTGGAGCGGAGCTTTTCGTGTAAGTTCTTTTTCGCTCATATGTTAGATACCATCCAGAACCACAGTTTGAACAAATGTGTATTCATGGATATTTCCAGCTCCGATGACAAGTTTGACTCGGGTTGCGGATGGCCCGCATTCTCCCGGTCCGTGGAGGGCGACAAGAACATCGTCCGCATTCAGGACAACTCCTACGGATACGATCGTACGGAAGTCCGCTGCAAGCAGGTAAGAAGCATCTATAAACCGCAATCGAATATATCCTGTTTTCCCTTCAGTGCAATGCTCATCTCGGGCACGTTTTCGACGACGGACCGAAGGAAACCGGGGAGCGCTACTGCATCAACAGCGTCTCTGTCAACTTTACAGGAAAACCTAAGTAACAGCCAGTCACAATCCCATGCGAAATATCAAAGATGTGATCCTTTAAATGTGTTTCCATGTTCCATCGATAAGTAATTTATTCATTTTTTTACATTTGAACCCGTGTTCTTTGGAAGGCCAGGTTATAAGTTGAATCATTCACTTTTTCAGCTATGATTTTCTGGAAACCACACTCTTCCACTCGCAAAAAGAACAGGTAAAATCGCCGGAAGTTTTCGTTTTCTTCTCCGTTCCAAAGGCGAAGTCGAAACGCCACTTGCTTGATCGGAATGAAGGCATCGCAGTTCTTCGTGATCTCAGCGAGAACGTCCCATTCGCCTCCTTCGAGATCAAAAGCCAGAACATCAACTTCTTGATCTTTCAAGAGCTCGGACAAAGGAAGAAGTTTCCATTCCTTTCGCTTGTTTTGTCCAGGAATGTTTTGTGCGTTCGGTTTCGTGGCAATTCCGGTCACCAAAACTTCCATGTTCGACGGAAACTCACTGGAATCTAACTGGGGATCCGGGTGGAAAACGAGAATTCTGCAGCTGAAGCTTCTGAAGAATCCTAAATCGAGTTTTCGATAGCTGAAACGGAATTCTGAAGAATATCTTTGAAGGCCAGTCCAACCTGAAGTATGCGATCTTGCAATTCTCGAGATTGAGTTTGTCGAAGCAGATTTGCGACGAGGTTCTTGATTCCGAAGAACAGTTGAGGTCATTGCGGATAAGATATTGCTGGAGGCGTTTTCTTTCTTCGATCGGTGAACCTGAAAAAAATAATTTTAGAAGATAAACGCTTCGCCGCGTTTACCAAGTCCAAAAACGGGTGCCTCCTTGACTCCAAAAACGTCGGATTTGATGAATGTCGCGCGGTACTTGCAGTGCTTCACGGGCGCTCCGCAGTTTCCGGTAGCTTCTGCTCCCACGAGAACGTAGTTGGAAACAAAGAAGAGGCGATAAAGGGTCGAATACCATCTGAATGAGGTTTCCACGGCGCGAGATTCTTCGATGCGAATTGTGAGCAGAAGATGGTCCGCGTTGACATAAGGAATCAGGCGGTCGATGAGTTGTGGGATTTCGAGAAGATGCGTTTCCGGTAGAAGAGGGGAAAACAGGTCGATCTTGGCCAGGGAGAACTTTTCGTTCGGTTCCAGATGGCTGATGACCTCATTAAGATCCCAAGAGTTGTAATCGCTCAACGACGGCAAGTAATGCACTTCGACATCACCTAAATGCGCGAAATGTCTTAGCACGATCTGCATGAACCGATGCGTTGGCGCATCAGTGCAACGAATTTAAGCGCTTTTTCGAACTGACCATTCAAATCCTCGAGAAGCGAACTCGAGTGGGGTAGAAAAACGGTCCAGCGGTCCGCTTTGAGGCGCTTCTCGAATTCTCCTTCGGGGAACAGCGTCCCAGTTATTAGCAGAGGTCTTCTGAAAGCGTGGCGCGTTATTTTCAATGTTCGAGAACCTTTTCCACGATTTTGAAGATGTTATATTATTCGTGGCTATTATTCGTTTGCGTCTTCGCAAAATCTCAACTCTGTTTATCGTGAATTTTCTTCTTCAACTTAATACTTATGAGCTTGTATTAAATGGCGTTTAGGTCACTCACTGAATCCCGTCATGTGGCGCTCGGTCGAAGCAGTACAGAAACCCGTCGTAATCGCCTCCGATTTCGCTCCGATTCCCACATGTGAAGATTGGCCGTGCGAGGAATTCGTTCAACCGCAAGGATTCAGCCGCCGAATCGTTAAGAAAAACGGGATGCTCAAGATCGATTTCGTTCCAAACGATCGGTTTTTCCGGCTCGAACAGATTTATTCTGGAATGCGTGCTTGATCACCTGCTTCCGAATGTTCGAACCCACCGCTTGATCGACGTTTTTATGTTGTTGAAGCCGTCGAACGTGAAGATCTCGACGAGAACATCGAAGTCGGAGAGCACGAGCAGAAAAAGGAGGATTGCCAGAAAGCGAAGAAAAAATAGGAAACTAGGACGGGGCATGGCGTGTCATATCCGCGAGTGGTGAAGATTTCCCCGCGCGGTTCGTGGTTGCGCGATATTGATCGATCAAGGCAAAACTGGTAGATGTGGAAGAAGGAGTAGGGGTAGCGATTGTGTTGACCTTCACGTGACGCGTGAGCGAGCGGAGTGAAGATGGTCCCTAATGCGTTTTTCTCCGATTGTAGAAGGAGATGCTGAATCCACGCGCCCGTGACCGCGCCGGGGACGTCAGCACCTACCGGGACCAGCGTTTCCGGGGCAGCCTGCGGGAGCAGGAGCAAATGCTCACGCAGTCCTGCACCCTCTACATAGGAAACCTTTCCTACTTCACCACCGAGGAGCAAGTTTTCGAGCTGTTCCACCGGGCCGGAGACATCCGCCGTGTCATCATGGGAATCGACCGGTACAAGAAAACACCCTGTGGATTCTGCTTTGTTGAGTAAGTAGTGACCTGGCATAATTTTTCTGATTCATGGAATTCAGGTACTACCAAAGAGAAGATGCCGAGAACGCCGTTAGGTTCATCAACGGCACTCGGCTGGATGATCGCGTCATCCGAACGGACTGGGATGCTGGATTCGTCGAAGGCCGTCAATACGGTCGCGGAAAGCACGGAGGACAGGTACGAAATCACGCTTGAACGGTTTTTGGCTGTATCTGTGAAATTTCAGGTCCGAGACGAATACCGCAAGGACTTCGATCCCGGAAGGGGCGGATGGAACAAAGTGATGGCAACCAGGAGTAAGTGTTTCGACTTGTAATCTGAGTATCTCGCAATCTTCCAATTTTTTGAATCTTGCGTTGTTCAAACTATAAAACGTTGTGAGTTGGTCTTAAAGCCGGAGATGCTGTTTGGCCACCCAACTCGAACAACAATTCTGTTGCTTTTCGGACTTCTCCATAGTTCAATATCATGTCAAGTAGTTTTTTGTCCCTCGGATGTCCCCAGTGACCCATTTAAGGGCACTGAGCCTGCTGCCCCCTTTGAAATATGCCACTTCATAGAATCTTTTCTTTCATTTATCTTTTTTCAGATGAGGCCGATTAGTCCTCCGCGTCGTTTCGTCAACATCGTCAGCCTGTGGAATCTTGTGATCTTCATGAATTGTTCATTTCTAATTAACTTATGTCGTTGTACAGAATATGATGGGATCCCTGTTTCGTTATACCCATAAATTAGAGCTGAATAATTAATTTTGTTCCTGGCGTGTCGGTCCGGACTGACGTTTGACACATGCGAAATAGCGCTCCTGGCTTCTGAGTACCTGAACAGCTCGTCTCCTTTCGACAGGTGGTGGAATTCCGTCCGTTTTTTTATAGAAGTGGCGAATCCGGTTTTCAAGGGGTGTGCGCCGCCGGAGTAATTTGGACGACTACAGTAGTTGCAGCGGTAGGAATGGAAGTTGTTGAGAGCGACGGCGAGAGTGTCACCTGTAGTAGTTGGAGGAGTCACAACCCCACAAAGAGTCTTCCATAATCGCGGTTGTCATAGTATTAAGGAAACTGGACCATTGATTAGAGAGCGCGTTTGGTCAACCGCTCAGCTTGGTCGAAAGGGAGCTGAATGAACCAAATGATGATTTCAGAGATATCCAATAGCAGACAGACAAGACTGTGTTCTGGGGAACTTCGTCTAGAAAATCGAAATTTATGTCTGTATTGGGGCGTCTGAGGGCTTGATCTCAGACATCAACGTCCAGTCTATTTTCCGTCATCTTCGCGTCTCGAGCGGTCGGCCTCCTCCCAGCTCCGGGCCTCCGACTCTCACTTGCAAGCGCGTAATTAGCCTTACTTTGCTATAAATTTTATGCGCAATCGTTAAACGTTGTTGTTGCAGCGAGTGGAGCCGGAGACGAGGTTCGTATTCAAATGCGTCTTGGGAGGAGAGCACATTACAAAGTCTGCAATTCTTGACCTAATTCGAGGAGTCAAGTTTGCAATTCGTGAAGGCGCGGAGAAGGTCGCCGCGTCATTAGGCGAGAAGATAATTTCGGATAAACGGAGGAAGAAGGCGTGGATCCCATCGGCGTAAACATTTGCGCGCGCCACTCGCTCGAGAGCCGACCGAGGACCGGAAATGTTTTTCGAGTTCCTCATGGCTCAGGTGAAGCGAAAAAGTGGTCTTGGATCTCAGAGCAGCCAACAGCCAAGCTCAAGTTTCTCTGGACATCCGAAACGCGCCCGGCGGAGGAGTCCAAAGCGCCATAAATCGCGCGGATTTATTCGGAGCTGCAACTTTTGATTAACGCGAGGATTCCAGAGAAAGAAGAACCTCCCGCCAGAGGTGTTTTTGCGCGGCGGAGTGGATGAGTTTCCCAAGCTTCGGAAGCGCTCTTGTCCCTCGGCTCTTGTCACTTAATTCGAGGGGAAACGAAGACAGTAGAAGACGAGTGCCGAGCTGGGATATCGGATATCCCGCGAAAAGCCGTCGTTCAAACGGCCGCCGCCGGAGTCGCGTGGCGGCATCTACCACTAATCCTCCGCGAAATATCCGCAGATTTGTTTTTTGCGCGATGCCCCCATCAGTTAAGCGGAGCTACGAACCGAGCTTCGCAGGCCCTTCCCAGACCTTTCCCAGACTCCGCGCGTCCCCCGGTTCCTCCACCTAGCGAGCCCTCGATGCAGATGCAGCAAACTTATCAACCCGATCTCTGCTACTTCGATTGTTTTTCGCGCGCCGTTTTTCTTCTTTCGTCTTTGCGTTGTTTTCAGTTGTCACTCTTTCCTCTCGATCCAAACGCACTTCCTGTGGCGCGTCCCACAAACTCTTTCGACTTTGAGTGCACTTCGCCTTGGTCCCGGCCCGCAGCTGTTCCTGTTCGCCTCAATGACGATTTACTCTGCTTCCGCCAGCCCCGGGCCGCGATGATCACTTTGCCAACTTCGCCGTTCTCGTATAAACACGGTCTCCGCCGAGATTCCCGATCAAACCGCGATTAATTCGTGATTTATGTCAAAACTTGCGGTCGAATGTTATTGTAAGGGTAAAACTGTTGAGTAGAAAAGTTTCGCCTCACTTTTGTATTAAACTTCTGAAAACGTTCAATACTCAGAAGCACTCATGCTCTCTGAAGTGTCTTGGAAATACCGTATTATATGTCTTAAGAGTAAAACTAGCGTTCCATACTCTTTCACTTCTTTTTACTACGGTATTTTTGAAGTGCACAACAATCTAGAATTTTAGAAATCCACCTATAAAATCTTTGGCATATTTTTGCTCAATTAATTTTGTGCAGCCTCTTTTCTCAGATCCCCACGTGGAACCCAGTCGAAGTGCCACAGAACGGTTCTGTCGGCTCCTCGGAGATAAAGATCGCCGGCGCTCAAACGTCGCCCTCGGCCATTGTTTGTACATTTCAGTCACTCCTCCCCGGCTTTTGCTCATCCATCGCTTTTCCGATCTGCGGCCCGCGGCGACATCTGCTTCATCCTTGTCGCCGCGATCGATTCGCTTCATTTCAATTTCGGCTTGTTTCCTCGCCGCCGAGGATTAGGCGTCGATGGAATCGCGAGCGTGTTTAATTACGCGAAATGAATTTGCATAATTGCAAACGCGGGAGGCCTCTTTGCGCACTCACTCGCACCTGAACCTTCTCCGAGTGACCTTCGGGATAAGAGGATAAGCCGCTCGGCGCTAAATTCGTTCTTGCGGTAATTACAGCCTTGCGACGACGACCTTCGGTGCAGGCGATTCCCCCTCGGCACAGTATTCAGCCTCGCCGCCTCCGCGTTGTCCCTTTTGCCCCCAGTTTCCCTCACCCCATCGATCACTTTCCGCCCAACCCTGGGCGGCCCGTAGCCATTTGGCCAGCTGCCAAACCGCACCGGTTCCCGCGGTTCCCCCGATCTCCATCCCGTTGTCCACTTCCGGCCGGCCCTGTACTGTTTCCAGATGGCTAAAAATGCGTTTTCCGGAACAGAATTTCAAAGGGAAACAGTCATCGCTGGTCCTCTCCTCCTGCACAATGACTCATCTCCGTGCCGATTAAGCTGATTGGTTCCCTCTGGGTGTCGCGCTCTCCTTCGACCGCTGTCCAGCCATGCTGGAGATGGTACTCTCGTATTCTCGCGCCATGTGGCCAAACTACGGCCACCCGCGCGCGATCCGTTCATCTTCCTCGTTAATTTGTTGCCCTCGAACATCTTCGAGAGTGCGCTAAATGTAATTAGATACGCGCGCGAGAGAGAATGCGAATGGAAACATTTAGCGACGACGTCCGATGTCCCCATCTCCTGCCGCTTATCTCCCTTCGCTTATCCCGTTCCGGCAGGAAGATCCCCTGAGCCTTCCACGCCTCGTCCCACCCACCTTTTCGGGTCTAATGAAGTCGTCGAGCCGTGTGCAAAGCCGGGTAATCCAGCGGGCGCGCGGAGGATTATCTCTGGAATGCGCCTCGGCGACACGAGCGCCTTTCTTCGCAGGTACAATATGCAAATTTGTATGAAGAGAGCTCGCGTGGCCATCGATTGATTCCGAGAGTCCGCGCGGTGCGGTAATCGACTTGGCGGGAGATAAGATGTGCAGAGAGCAGGGTCCGACTCTCGACGGTCGCTTGCTCCTCGGATCCTAGAAGGATCGCGCGTGGACGCCTCGGGTCATTAATTGCGTTTTTGATTAATTGGCTCCGAGATTGATTCTTCGCTCATTCGCGCCGTAAATTATCCTTCGCCAATTACTCGCGAGCCTTTCGCGCTGTTAAACGCGTTTTGCTCCCGGCCAACTTTTTGAGTCGGGTGCACCCTTAACGTCGTCCTTCGTTACATCTTCTGATTCATCCGAGCGTAACGTAAAGGTGATGTTGGAATTTGGGAACCGCTAATTTATTTATGAGTCGAAAGAGCGAAAATGGAAAGTGAAAGTTTGGGACAAAGAGGCCGGGATGTAGCCGATCCGCGCCGTTTCCTATATTTAGAGTTTGGTGCGGCTGGTTTGATTGCGTGGGGCTGGAAAAAGCATGTTTGGAATGCGATTACGCGCTACTTATGGCTATCAAGGAGATAACGTTTGCAATCGGTTTACGCGTTTCTCTGGTAAAAACCGCGATGTTCCCGTCCTGAGTACCCTATTTACGAAAGATGGCCTGTCAGAGATAAGCGGTTCCTAAGATCTCCTCGTTTTTTCGACTCTAAAAAGGTTCCATTTCAGTGCGTCGCGCACCGCTCTCATTCCCTCCTGCAACGTTTTACTTCTGCAACTCGCCTAATCAGCAAGTTGGAGATCCTCGGCGCCGTTTTCTGAATCACACTGCTTCGAACAGCGACGGAAGCTGAATCATTCGGCAAACGACTCCAACTTCGGCCGCCGCTGACGTGTTTCGGTGCAAAGTTGAGCTGTCGAAGAATGTTGGGTGCAGGCGTAATCGATTACGGTCGAATGTTGTATTGGTTCTGCGATCACCGTTTCGCGCATTCTCGATTTCGACGGCCGCGGCGTCCTTCGCGATCTGGGATCGATCGATCCAACTTCGCGCAGTCCTCGGCTCAACCGTCCGTCCTACTCTCGAAAAGGCCCTTTTCGCGTTCTCCGTTTTGTTATTTTTATTTGTTCAGTCGGCGGCGGCGCTCAACGCGTGGATCGAGAGTCTCGCCGATCTCTTTCACTTTTCACGAGCACAAGAACAGGTTGTTCTTGTCCCCTCGACGCCGCGCCGCCGCTGCCACAATCGCTCAACAGTCGTCAATCCACCTCGCAACACTTTACTAAACAGTCCTCCACCTCCTCTCGCTCGCCACCGGGATTCGCCCCTCATCGAATATGCAATTCTCGCGCACTTAGCGTCCCAGAGCACTTTCCTCCTCCTATCGCCCAGCGCCCCATTTCCTGGCTCGGAGATATCGTCTTCCGCGCGGTGTCCTCACCTGGCCGCGACCCCAGTCACCTCAATATCCATGACAACGGAGTCCCTGGCATGACCACGCGCGACCCCACGACGGTTCCCCGCGCTCAATTACTGTCCTCGTTTCATTCCCGTTGCACTCCATCAAGCTGTTTGTTTTCTCGCGTGATTTATGCGCGTTTATGCGGTGCTCCCTCGACCTCGACCCTCCGCGAATTCCTTTCGGAAGCAAATTACTAGAAATCGAGCGCCTCATCAGCCACCGGAAATCCACTGAATCCCATCTGACGACCTTCACGCGTTTTATTCGCCGCGCGAATGGACTCGCGTGTGAAACCGGCGCCGGCTTCCCTCAATTTCGCGTTTTTGCGTCGTTTCCTGTGCCTAAACCCTCTCATTTCAGGTCAAAATGGCCGACGTCTTCAGTCAATTTGACATCGAATTCGACGCGGGCGCGGAGCCCATTTTTCACGGAGGAGAGCTGATCACCGGGAAAATCAAGATCAAGCTCGTGAAGCCAGTGACCATCAAGGCGATCAAGCTGCAGTTTAAGGGGCGAGCTTGCCTGTCGAATAAGGCCGAGAAGGACGGAGATGTCGAGAAGGTTCGTTCAGGTTCATTTAAATGGGCTCGAAGAATGAGATTAATGTGGCGTAGACGATGTTTGTGAAAGATACTGAAATCAAGCTAGTATTTCTATCTATCACAATCACAAGCTCACAATCGACTCTTGGGATTCACTTTCCCGCAATTGCTGCTCATAAGTTCGTTTCAGGTGTACTTCGACCGCGATTTCATATTGCTGGAACGACCTCCAGGCCACTTGGAAGCAGGAAACTTCCTCTGGAACGCCAACTTCGTATATTCTCTTCCCTTCGAGTGTCCTTTTCCCAAAGGATGTCCCACCAGCTACGAAAGCCCGAACGCTTTTGTACGGTATTATGCCAGAGCGACCTTCGAAATCGACGACAACGAAGCGGTGAGTGCCGTGGGACTGTTTTTCACCTAAAAATACCCGTTTAGAACAAGTATTTGGTTAAGCGAGGCATTACGGTAGTCGCTCCCGGGGACACGGAGGCACTCGTTAGTCCTCCGGCGGCAGATCCCGTCACGGTCTCTGATACCGTAGCTTTTGGAGGCTGCTGTTGTCGAGGAAAAGTGACCGCCGAAGTATCGCTTCCCAAGAGGCACTACGCTCCCGGAGAATCCGTCATCGGCTCGCTGAAAGTGTCAAACCAGCACCCGCGGCACGTGGTCGACTCGATGGAGGTTCGCCTTCTGGACCGCGTGTCCTCGGCCAACCAGGATCTCTCAGCGCCAAGTTCCGCGAGGACGCTGCTGCACAGAAGACTCGAAAAGGCGGACGTGATAAAGTCGAAGTCATCGCTCTCCAAAGACGACGTTTTCTTCTTTGAAGTTCCCGCTGTCCAACCCACGACCGCTGGTGAGTTTATTTAAACACTGAATTGGCAGCGCGGCAACGCAAGGAAATCTTTTTTTGAAAAAAGGTTGCGATCGCATAATAATTTCAGGAGCGTCGCAAACTGCCCAATCTCCAGATATCTACTCGATGGCCCCGGACGCTGTTCCCACGAAGGTCGTCGAATCCCCGTCGACTGCCACGCTTCGATTCAGAAAACAACCCTTCCTGCGCGTTGACTACGTCGTTCAGGTATCCCCAGCCTACCGTAACTTCTCGCCTCAGCGCTCGATTTGTTTAGGTGTCAATCGGAACGCACATCACCCTCGAATTACCCATCGTGATCCTCCCTACGCCGATTTCGGGCTCTGCTATCGAGTACCGACCCTTCGTGGCCGGCGCGCAGCCGTTCATGGACTCCGACGAAATGGACAAGAAGCGCCTCAGCGAGGAGATCTTCTCCTTTGTTCCGAAGTATCCGATCCTATTAGCTCCCAAGGCTCCAGCTGCCACCGTCATCAACGGGGCCAACTGC
Source organism: Steinernema scapterisci (assembly GCA_000757745.1). NCBI lineage: Eukaryota > Metazoa > Nematoda > Chromadorea > Rhabditida > Steinernematidae > Steinernema > Steinernema scapterisci. The sequence goes on from KN167600.1 coordinate 17,693, forward strand.
CAAACTCCCTGCAACACGGTCAACGGGGGAACTCCCGCAATCAACGAATGCGGAGCCGAAGTCGCTGCTGGCGCGCTGAAAGAAGCTTTGATCCACGCGTCAGAGGGAAACAAGGGCGAGAACGCCGCAGATTCCGAGGAGGAAGACGCGAACCGAATGGCTGAAATGAAGGTGGAGTTGGAGAAGCTCGCGAATGAGGTGAAGGGCGAGATACAGAAGGTGCAGAAGGAGGCGAGGGAAGAAGTTGCCAAGGCGGCGAAGGCGGCCAAGGATAAGATCGTCGAGGTGGTCGTGAAACCCTCGGAGCCGGAAGAATCGCAGCCCGTGGAGGAGGAGAGCCACTCCAAGGTGGTCGAGGAGCACTCGGAACGTGTTCAGAACGGCGACGTTGTGCAGGAAGTTCATCGCCAGGTGGAAGTGAAGACGACCGAAGGCGAAGAAGGCGAAATCGTGACCACTACGACGACCACGGAGATTCGCCACGAGTCCCACGTGACCGAAAACGGCGGCGGCGAAGTCCACAACTGAAACTACCGTATATCGTATCGCAAGCTCCCCGATAGCTCCCTTTCCTTAATTATTATTGTTCCACAGAGTTTCTATTTTTCCAGTTGCAGATTCTGTAGGAGAGTGAAACCGCGTCTCCAGATTCCCTCTTAGCCGTATATTTAGCGTCCAAGGCGCGTCCGGCCTCCGTACACCACCTGCAGCTCCACATGCGTATTACTTTCATTTTTTTGTATTTTCTCCGAAGATACTCTCGTTTCCTCCTGTGTTGATGCCTTCGACTGTCCTCTCTCCTCTCCACGAAACCCCAATCGCGCTCTCAGCTTTATTTCTTACACACATACGACGAAATATAATTCGATTCATCATTAATAAATACTGTAAATATAAGATGCAAGCATATTATGCCCAGAAACGAGAATCGAAGACCAGGAATCTAATCATTCATTTCGCGTAGGAAAAACGAGCTATAGAACATCTACTAGAATATGTACATAAATCTCCTTTGAGGCTATCGTGGGTGGGAAGTAGGTGAAACTGCGCCTGAAGCGGGTAACCGTAATGAGAAGGACGAGTTGAGCAATCGAGATCTGAGAGTACGGTAGATGGACGAGGGTTCTTAAAGGGAAGTCGCCAGCTCGTTGTTGCTGAGCATCTCGCGCATCCGGTCGCAGAGATCTTCTTCCAGAATCACTTCTTCGTCGCTGAAGCAGAGTGGATTAGGAGAAATTAAGGACTCTTTGCACTCACCTATACAAAACGTTGAAATCGTCCTCGCCGTGACTGCTGCTTCCAGCGCTGTTGGGGTCGCCACTGCCAGCGTCCGAAGACGTCCTCATGGAATCGGGGTACCCGCTTTCGTCGCTCATGGCGTCGGTGTCCACCAGTGATCCCAGCCTCCTTCGGATCTCCAAGTCGTCGCTCGAGGACGAGGAGCACGACGAAGCCGAGGCGCCGTCGTTCTCTGCCTCGAGGCTCAGGCCTCGGCTCAAAACTTTCTTCGCCTCGCGTTCTTTCGTGGTCATGGAGTTGTTTCTTCGGAAGGCGGTCGATGCTGGGATCGCCTCGATCTCTTCTTCCTCGCCATCCTCCTCGATCTCCTCTTCCTCGATGACCACTCCGGCAGTGGACTCTTCTTCGCAGGTGTCAAATGTCGTCTTGCAGCTTGACGGGGCGATGAAGGAGCCGCTGCTGGTGGACAAGTCGTCGCCGACGGGTGTGTCGCGGTAGCACAGCGATCCCCAGTCGGAGAAGTTCTCCTGCAACAGATCAATTATTTGTTACATCGTCTTTTCCGCTTCCACCGCAAATAAATTTGTGTTCTCCCCTCCGTTTGTCCGCGTTCCTTTCCCGCATTACTCCTATCAAGATGCCCCCGCGTCCTTCCGAGATGGTCACAGATAAAACAAGGTCATCTCGTCATCGACTGTGGTGTAAACACAAGCCGGCAAATCCCGACCGCAGATTCTACCGTAAACCGGCTCGTATTTGGGAAAGTAAACATGGGTGTAGAGCAAGATATTCGTGATAACGAGCCTGATAACTGGCATCGGCGCAAAACTGGTCAAGAAGACAAACAACGCGGTCGATGGTCCGCGGCCGGAGACCAAAAGACGCCGCTGGAAGGCGAAGAAGAACTGTTACAACGCATAGCTGCTTCGGAAGCCCCGAGGAATTCAAGCAGGATACGAAAATAGAATCTCTCGACCTTGCACTCTGGTTCCTAGGCGTACTTTTGGTCCCGGAATCACCTTCTCGCGCATCAAACTCTGAAGTGTGATCAGAGGTGACATCTACCGTAACCCGCGTCTGCTTCTGCAACTTTTCGTCCGATTTTAGGAGTGCGCGAGGTCACTAATTGTCTAGACCGGAATGCGGCGACTGTCTTGCGCGGAGACAATTCTTTTGTAAACCGAATTCCGAAAGAACAACTCTTCAAGTTTTTGAACTTAAGATTCGCCTCAGGTTCTCCCTCGGTCCCGGAAATCCCCAGACCGCTTCTCCTGAAATCATCTCGAGAGCAGACGTTCTAATGTAAGGACAAGTGGACATGAATTGACCCTTCCGAGAAGATGATTCTGCAAATTGGATTTGAATGCTGCTGTTCGTTTCGAGTGGCGCGAAGAGCGGCGGCGGCGAGATATCCGACCGACCGGCTGCTCCCCACGAGAAGCCTCTTCAGCGCTCCAGAAACACTTCAATCTGTGGTCGCCGGCGCCAAATCTCGGGGTAAACCAACAGAAGCGCCGGCTTGCAATTACAAATGTCAACCGAACGCACGTGCAGGTTTCAGAGATTCCGAAGCACGTGTTCTCTCGAGTGTTTGCCTCCCTCGCTTCCGCACGTCTTACGACTCGCGATCCGAACCCAGAACGCATAATTACTGTGCGCCGGTCGCCGAAGCCATTTACTCTCAATTAGAGAACAGGAACCGCCGCGATCCGCTTCTTAAGTTCTGCAACTTTGCCGGAACTGATCTGCTTGAGTTAACATTCGGACGCCCCGCAGGGGAGCGATCTTGGATACATTGCAGTTTGGAACCCAGGCACATCAAAAAGATCAAAAGGATGGCTGGGAACGCGGACAGTCCTGTCAGCTCCCAGCCACCTCCGACCAGTCGTTAGCCCCTAATTCGCCGTGTTTATCCTTGCTTTGCCCCAGCGCTCCCCGCACAACCAGTCCTCCCTCGCCCGGCCGCGCTTGACAGTTAGACTCCTCTTTCCCGCGTTTCTTCTTCTTCGCCTGCTTGATTCGAAGAAACGACGAATCGACGACGGTTTCGCGCAATCTCGTTTCGTCGCGCAGTCAGCCGTCAGGAGGAATGTAATGCAACCCATTCGCTCGGCGCGCAAAAACGCGGCGATAAAGAAACAATCGGCGTCACAAGTACAACGATTAATTGCGCTTCCCCCGTGAAGCACAATGCGCAGCCACTTGGAATAGATCTACGTGTATAGGCGCTTTTTCCTTCCGAGAACGCCTGCAAATCCCCGCTGAAGGAAGATGTACCCGAACGAAATGTAGCACCCCGCAAAAACCCCGTAAAAGTGCGTCTTCACTCACCTCGGCGTCCTCGATGTCCTCGTTTTCCTCCTCCTCTTCCTCGTCGATGGATCCGAGGCGCGGGGCGCTCTTGGAGCGACTGACCGGCGGCCGGAAATTAAGCGACCCCGTCTGCAGCATCAGCTTCCGCCGGCAAACTCCGCTTCCGGAAGCCGTGCTGGACCGGCGCGCCTTCTCCATCGCCACCTTCTCCCGCTTGTACTCCAGGAGGGCCGCATGGAGCATCTCGTGCAGCCGGTTCGAGATCTGCTCTGGCTCGGGAGCCTTCTTGCACAGGACGGCATGGCATCGGAGTTCTGGCTTCATCCGTTTTCCCTCGTGCTTGTACACCCAGCAGAACACCTTGGGATACTCTGGAGGGGCGAAACAGAACGTGATCCGATGGGCCCAATATTCCGTTAATCTGGAACCAAACGAGATTAGGAAACCCGCACTAAATCAGAGCAATCGTACCCTTGTTGCTTGGTTTCGGCCTTGAGGCCCGACCTGGTCACCATCAGCTTCATCTGCATCTCGTTCTTTTGCTGGCGGCCGAGATAAGTCTTCCAGATGAGGCTCAGGGGCTTCTCCACGCTCGCCTGGCCCTTCGCCATGATTGTGAGTACGTTTCCCAGGTACACCACATTGTAGTTCTCGTTCGGCGGATTCAGCGTGTAGCTCTGGCGCTTTTTCCGGAACGGGAGCGTGAAGAACTGCGCGGCGGCGCTTTGACTAGCGGCTAATGTCGGCATCTGGAAGACAAAGGAGATGAGATGGGCGAAAAACAACGAAACGGGCCATTGAGAGGGTGTGATTGAACGCGGAGGAGGCTCGGCGGCGCCCTCTGACACGGAAACGCAAAGTCGCTGGAAACAGGAGAAGAAGTTGAATCCACGGCCGCTTTTTGGCCTCCGGACCCATTTGTTCCATTTGACGCCCGAAAAACGCGCAAATTAACACGAGACGCAAATGCGGTTAGCAAACATTCGGCACCTCAATGAAACCGCGCGGGAACTTTACACAAAGGATTACGGTAAATGGGAGAAATCGGACGATTGACAGCAAGGCGGCCGGTACTTGAACTGTGGTGCTGCAAAACACGGGTTTAACTCGGCTGCACACTACAGAACGGGCTACAAAGTGGACGCGGGAGAGTTGCGGTCGAAATTAGGAGAAAGGAAGCAAAACACGAGTGACGTTGGGGATTACGGCGAGTTGAGAAGGTCTGAAAACAAATCGCGGGATTTAGCCAAAATAAACAAAGCCAAGGAGATTGAAAGTGGTAAAAGACGGTGGCGAGGCAAAGTCGGAAGCTGGAATTCGACGAATTCACAGAAGGGGAGACAGAGAACCGAAGAAGCCTAAGCAGAACGCGGCGATCCATCAGCATCATCGTCAGCAGCTTCCAGCAGCAGCACAAACACATGCAATCAGAGCGCGCGAGGAGTCCTCGTCAAGGGCGTCGTGGTTAGGGCTAGCCAGCGGCAAGCGAGGGACTTGAACAAACAGTTGCGCGACGCCACGGTCGGGCGACGGTCGAATCTGCGCGAAAGAAGCCGCCCGCGGGGCTGGGTCGGCTGGGACCCGAGGCCAGAGCCCGCGGCCGCCGCTCCCCCAAAACAACAATGCAGAATATTTATGGGAGGCATTAGAACTCTCGCGAATAATTCCGCCGCGGTCGAACTTTGAAATCTAAAATTAGAACGCGCAAAAACAACCCTGGGAATCCGAGGGAGCAATCGCCTTTTGCACTCGTTCCCAGCCCGATTTGAACTTTCGACTTGTAGCTGAACCGATAGAATGCGAAGCACTTCGAGAGAACCACTTCGAAGCCCTTGCGAACCTTGGGTGGCAGCCGTAAATGGTTCTAATCTGCTAGACGACTTCTCAGGGTTCAAGGCGCGCGCGCAACTAGACGCGATACACGTGAAATAGGGGTGGAAACTCTCTGATAGGCGTGAGAATACGGTAGCTTGATTGTTGAGTTGTAGAATGGGATACACCAAATGTGGAAGAGAGAACCGAGATGAGACTCCGACTGCGATAAACTTTAAACGTTAAAAGACCCGAAATTATTGTAAAAACAAAACTAAGAAATGGTCCACAGCGCGTTCCTTCAACGGAACGAATGTGTCTGGGAACCGGACGAATTCATACATTTTGGAGACGCGGGATTACGGTAGTTTACAAAACAAAATAGGCAAAATATTTATAAAGCGGGGCACCTTGCAGCGCCCGCAGCGGCGTCCGTTCGGCGCTGTTGGAAGAATTAAGCGCGATCGCGAAACGAGATTAGGACGTAACCAGATCGGGAAAAGTGAAATCTCTCGTGGTATCTTCTGCTTTTTTCCGATTTTCGCCGTTTTTCGGACGACAACAACGCGATTATTTACACGCGAGGCGCGTCCGGAGAAGCCAGATGAGTGTCAAGAAGTCCCAACGAGCGAATAATTCGTCCCGCGATGGAATCATAAATAATACATCGGGCCGCCAAGTTCGGGCGCGGGAGGAAAACGGTTTGTGGATCACACGAGGATCTTGCAGGACTAATAAATGCTTAAGATGACGAGGATCGCGGGCGTTGGTGGACGTCAGCGATTGCGCAGGAAACCCCTCAAATAACCATTTGCTTATTGTTATGCGCGGGATTGTGATTCGAGCGACGCGGAGCACAAAGCGAGAGAAGAATCAGAGAAAGTCAAAACAGAGGAAGAGAGAACAGTTCCTGGGAAGACGAGAGTGGACCGTGGAAAACAGAAAGGACACAAAAGGAGGAGCAGGTGGAGCCAGCAGGTAAACAAAGCGGTCCCCGAGGCGATAAGGACGTCTAGATTCCAGAGAAGTCCACCCTGCAAACCGTGATTGGACCGATTCCGGCGACGGCCGAACGGCGGACGGCAGGTAGTGCGCGGGACTCTCGAATGCGGCAAGATGCTCGAGACGGCCGAAGGCGGCGAGGGCGGAGCGAAGGAGCTCCATTGCGACCGCCGCTTATCACCGGCGACCACCCCGCGAAGACTCCCACACTCCGTCCGAACGGTAAAGGGAACGCGGAGACCGAAAGATGATGAAGAAAACGCAGAAGAGCGATCGCTTCCGGACAAATCGACTTATGCACTTTCGGCGGCGGAATTCGCGCTTCCAAGGCCTTCAAAACGCGATTTTGAGAAGAATTAAGGAAGTGAATGGACAAAGTCAAACTGGATTATCGTACCTCTAAATCCTCATGTTTGGCATCTTTGTTTTTGTACCCTCGGAAACCCTCCTCCGCCCTCTCTCGACCACTTCGAGTCAACAGTTACTATACAGTCGAAAACAAGCAGCAGAATGAGATCGCGTACTGCTTGTTCAGCTCTTACAAACAGCCAAGAAAAGGTGATAACAAAGTGCGCTCTGCTTAGCCCTTCGGAGCTGCAAAGAATTGGAATTTCCGATGTTTCTCGTTCTTTGTTTTTTGAGACAAAAGAGGCGGAAGCGGGAAAAGGAGAGGCATCTGGAAGATTGGGAAATCGTCGCCTCGCTATTGATTCATGACGCTTATCGGCAGACAAGATGACGCTGATTGTGGCCTAGAACGTCCTGGAATCGCCGGAATTTGAGGAACCGCGGAGTTTAATTTGATTGAAGGGAGCGCACTTTGGGGTGATTCGGAGATGTTGGCCGGCTGGAGAACGACGTTCATTTGGACTCGATGTGATGGAATCAACTGGGCGAGATTTGAAATGGACCAACTATCGAATTCGACAAAAGAGGATCTCGGATGAACTGAGAGTTCAATAGAACATGCATTTTCAGGGAATATTGCAAAAAGTAGGAAATGAAAGAGACTCGGAAAATCACGTGAATTCAGAGGTTGCAGTTTTGCAATCCGGATTACGCGCAGAGATCACCTTCGAAACCAGCGGGAATCGCGTATTTTGGTGCGATGTACAGAAATCAATGATTGCGTTGGAGTTTAATAAAATGGAGACCAACAGAATTGATGTCTTCGGTCCGCGACGCAAACTGGGTTGTTTTGGATTTGGTTCGACATTGGTTGGATCAATGGTGCGACGCGAGTTGAGAAGTGGACTGTGGCGAAGGAAGCTTGGAGGGACACAAAATGGTTTTGGACGATTGGCTTGGGAATTAGGAGAAAAGCGGTCAGTTTGGATCATGACCGCTTGAGGTACAAAGACAGGTCTTATTTGCTGAAAATGCATGTAGTCCAAAGCACTTTTCACTCCGATTGCGGCAGGAGAATCCGCGAAAGTTCGCGCGCCAACGTTTGAATGCAATATTCAGGTTGAGGATGATTTCATGGTTTTGGAAAACAGGCTCGAAGGACGACGATGATGTCTTGATAATCTGGCATTGCCGATCGTGCGAAGCGGATATCATTGCAGTCAACTCCCTCACTTAATCTCTCAGGACTCCGGCAAAGGTCAATCAAGACCAACGACGTTCTTTGTCCGGTCTTTGGATCAACACTCGAAAAATGTACGAATTGGGGTTTTACGCGAATGACGTTTTCCGACAATGTAATGCGTGTCCTCTGGCAAGGACGCCACAAATTCCACTTCAGGAACGGACTCTTGCTTGTCAACACTGACGTCACGTCTTCTACTTTGCCTTGTTTGGGTCATCTCGAGGGCGTGTTCCCTTCGAACTTATCATAAGCCTTTGGGGAAACAACGTAGGGGAAAACAAAAAACCTGCAGGACCAACAATGTTTCTTAAACGGTACTTCTGGGAAACTCTGAGGACACTTGATGCAAACGGAGCCTCCGACTCCAGGAATCTAAGGCGCCTCCTCCGCAGAGACTCATGTTTTTTCTCGCCTCTTCCAAATTCGTTTTGTCTCCAAAAGCGTTTCACAGCATAACAAAAATAATAATTTGGGACGACTCACGAGGAGTCTAGACGTCAAACAGCAATTCCAGAAATTAAATGGGAGGTGAGGGTGGCCGGGAGGAGCGAGAAAAACAGAGAAGAGCCGTCGCGAGATGAGATTCGGGCCGATTAGGAACGTCGTTTTGACGATAAATCACGCGGGTTCGCCGCCGAACGACGCTCGAAAACACTTTTACCGTGTGTGGCCGACGGTTTTGATAATGTTGGGGAAGCGGGATTCGGGGGTTCAAAAGTCCAGAAATCGAGTTCTGATATTAGGGAAAGGGCATTTCTGTCCTTGAATGTCAGTTCAATGCACTCTGTGCACCGAGAAGTTTGGGAAATTCCTAGAGTCCGAGACAAACTCAGACTCTCCGAATCCAAAAATCAGATCGCAGAGTGACTCCCAGCGTTCTAACCCAGTTTCCGAGAGGACTCGCAATCAAAAAAACCGGTGGAGTCGCCGGCGGAAAACAAATAAATTCCGGTGGCGGGGGTTAATGGAGGCCGGGCGAAGGCAGAAATCGCGAAAAAGAGAAGTGAAACTGGAAGAAAGTGTCGGAATAATTATGAATAATTCGAGGGAGATCAGAGAGCGCAATTACTCCGACTCCCTCCGGACCGAAAACGCCAACTGCGGCTAGGACTAACGCGGCCACCCGAAAAGCGTCGCCTGGGGCATTAATAATCTCTTCCGCGTCCTGGAAAACAAGGAACGGCTGAACTCCGAAAGGCTAATCCCATTAGGTTTGCAGGCAAAAACCGCGAATTGAATAGGCGATCAAAAGGTCGCCGAAGAAGTTTTCAAATCCGCCGGAACGCCTGAGATCTCCGGTGCCAAGGAACGGCTAATCCGCGACTTACGCCTCCTTGGCGGCGGCGCTGCAGTTTCAATCGGATATTCAGAAATTTTCCAAATTAAAAAACACCACCAGATTAAGAAATTCTTCAGGGGCTTTGCCGGGAAGACCGCGGGGGAGCGAGGGAGGGAACGAAGGGAATCTCGGCGCCACAGAGAACGGGGAACGGACGGGCTACTGCGTACAGGTGCGCGACGGAAAGGCAGAATTGTTTTGGAATATGCACGCAGCGCCGAGCGAACCTTGAGAGAGTGAGTCATCGATCGCCATCGTACGCGGGAGGACAATACGAATATTGGAGGTGCGCGAGGTGACCCTGCTTGCCTGCCTGCCTGCAGCAGCCCGCGCGTCCCCTGGGCAAACAGCCAAAAGCCTAACGGGAGCCGCTTGGAGGGCGACTCGAGGACGCCGAGCACTTTCCGGGTGAGGGAGCGCTTTCAGAAGAGCTGGAAAGCGAATTTTTATGCTGCAGGAAGCGCGCAAACAGGCGGAACGCCAAGAGATCGAGGTCAAGAACAGGCCGACCTCGGGGAAGGCCAAAAACTAAACGTTTGTATGAATAAGGAGGCACGGTGTACTTTAGGCCCCGTCAGTGTTTTGCCGCCCAGATTTGCGGTTTGCACTTTGGGAGTTGCGTGGGAAAAGCGCGAAGATCGGCGTGAATCCCACACTCCTTAGCATAAAACGCTTAACGCCTCTTCGACGTCCTTCGAACGAACTTTGACAAGTGCGAACGGGAATGTGAAGACATTTCTCTTAGATCTTCCGATCCCTCTGCCCTCCAACTTTGCCTGGCTCCAAAGATCATCTCGCCTTAACAGATCTCTGCGCCATCGATCGAGCGAACGGAGCCCAGGTGGGGGAGTGGGGAATCCGGTCCTCCGGCGGATGTTTTGTTTTTCGTTTGATCGTCTTCGATAAGTTTCTTCCCCGATTCGGGCTCCACTCGGCGACGTCCCACGTCACAAACACGACTTCTCCAGCTCTGAAACAACACTCGCACCGATTCTTAATTAGCGGCGACTTAGCGCCATCGCGCGCGCGAAAAAGAGGTTAAGCGGAGGAGAACAAAGCCAAGAAGTGAGTCGCTAAGCAAACAGCGATTATGACAATTGGAACTGAAGCTGGCTCAAGGGACTCTTAGGGACCAAGAGCTCACAAGGCTCCGGTGACGCACGGACTTTGATCAGGCGTCAGTAGTGAAACACCTAAACGGAGTCCGTCGGTAGGATGTGAATCAGAGAGAAAGAGGCGTCTGTCGCCTATTAATAGGACGCGATCCGACCGTCGCGGTCGGGGTTAGTCATTTGGCATGCAATTCACGCGCTGAAAGGACCTCATAATTGGATTCACGGCGCGATTTGAGGGCGACGGAAATATGCGAACGGCGCACTTTCGCTTTTAGGAAACTCTTTCACAAAAGATCCGAAGAGAGCGTTTCCGCGAGCTCGGAACTCGGGCGCTAGAGCCACTCAAAGGATTTCTGGACCAATTAAGGGCAGGACAAGGAAGCTTGAAGTGTCCGAGCACTTCGATTATCGCGGATTTCTTCTTCGTAGCTTCCCTTTATTCTCCTGTTTGTGCTGCTTCCATTTGCAGGCGAGAGAAACAAGCTAGATTGTACAGTATCCACTAAAACGATTGTGTGCCTATGTAGCATATAAAGTTCCGTTGGTCTGCAGAAACAAGAATCGAAATAAGGAATTCCTGGTGTCCATTCCATCATCGAAACGAGACATCAGAATCCATCGGTGCACTTTTATCACAACGTCATCATTAGAATGTGTATTTCAATCAAGCCAGAGATGAGAAAAAGTTCCGGGGGATCGAGGATGCCCTTCGTGAACGGGAAGACCTTCGGAACCTTCTTAGGAGACTGTCCCCGAGCTAATTAAAGTAGGGAAGCGCAGAGGATTGTTTTTAGTTCTGCACGTTTCGAGTTTGAAGTAGGTCAGAAAGGCTCCCATCAGGAGGAAGGGTTGTTGTTTACGCACTGTGGGGCTTCCAGGGACGGAGACGAACTCTCGAAGGACCACAACAGGAGCAGAATGGAGCGAGTGCAATTAGGGTGAATTTGCGGCGGCGGCGCAAACAAAATAGGAAGAGGAAAAACGCTTTTAAATAGCGCCTCTTAATGGAGCGCAAAAGTGTTCGGTAGGAGCAGCAGCAGCAAAAAGCGGGGATTCAACCACTTAAAGTCGCTCCCGAGGAATATTTCCGTCGGGACAAAGATCGCTACGTCTTCGCGAGCTCCAAGATCGGCCGCTTCCGGTGATCCATCTCAATCCCCTACGATCCCCGCGCTGACAAGCCAGAATTCCGACGAAATACGAAAAGGCAACTTCACCCAACTGCGCGCGGGAGTCATTCGCGAAGATGGACTCTCTTCTCAAAGGGCCAAAAAGTGTACGCTAATTAGGACAAGAAAGTTCGTAGCAGCTCGAAGTCACAAGACCGACTCCCCTCGTTTGGGGCCAGAGCGGAACTGGAAAAGGTCGTAAAAGCGGCAGGCAGAGGGAAACGCCAGGCGAGCCCAGGGTTCCATGCCGTGAGCAACAGATGCCGCGGACGGCAGAGCGCATATGCAGATCGTTAACGGAAATCGCTGGCTTTCGCACCACCTAACGACTTCAAATCCGAGCGGCCGAGATCGCGAGCGCACGTCCGACGAGCGTGCTGTGGATTCGCGTAATGTCAAAACTGTCATAGTTCGAATCTGACGTCACAAAAAAGCGCTGACAGCCGCGTTGGTGTAGCCACGGATCTCCTCGGAATTCTCCACGGTGCTGATGTGGAACCACACCTGAACTTGGGTCATTCCGTTGTTAACGCCCCTCGCCCGCGCAGAGTAGCCGGGTGGCGGACTGGAGTCGAATACGAACACATGGGCGATGATTATCTCTGATGATATCGGTACAATCACGAGCTATTTCTGTTTTTGATGGAAGATGGTCGAGCTAGTTTCTTGGTGCATCACGGATTCACAGAAGAATTTATAGGCACAGGGGTGGTTACAACAGTAGATTGACGAGATCAGCTTCGTTTCGAGCAGGCGCATTCTTCGGATGCGGTCATACGGTCCATTTCATACATCTGAAATGATGAAAAGTTAGAATTAAAAATGATTCAGGAAATAACGTAAGACAAAATAGAGTAAACAGATGTTTTAACCTATCTCCCAATTAGAATTCCGCCTTATAAACTGGATCTTACCTTGTGTCATTATGGGTATCTCGACAAGATATGGAGCAGTACCCAGTTCCACACCTCACGCAGGTGTAAGAGGCGAAGTTCCCACACGGCGGGCAGAAGCTCCTTTGGGGCACTTTACTAGGAGGCACGCCGGCGAGGTCGTAGGCCAATCTTCCCTGGTTTTTAATTTCAGGATCCGGTCGTAGCTAAACATAAAAACATGAAAACTCCTCAAAGAAGGGGATTCTTACGGCGGTCTCATCCATAACTTGATACAGAGTCTTCCTGAAGCGCTGCTTGTACATTTCCGAGCGAGTTTTCTTCTTCCGCTTCGTCGTGGCTGGAGCTTCACCGGCATCTTTCTTGGCCTTCGGCTGCTTGAGTCCAGCGATTTCTTCCTCGTCGAATTTCGGGATCTTCTTGTGCCATTGAAGGTGCGCGTGGGGGTCTTCTTGGAAGTTGTCCTGAAATTAGTAAAAAGCATGAAATTTAAAATTTAAAAATGATTTCCGACTACAAATACAAAGTAGCCATGCTCAAATACCTCCTGAATTTAATGCAAAAACCCACCTTGTCCAAGTTGTCCAGCTGCTTTTTCAGGCGTTTCGCTCGCTGGTCGCGGTCGAGTGTCCTATGCTGTTCCGCAACAGCTAATCTGCCTAAACCATCCGGGTCACACGATCAAAACCCACAAAACAAACCTGATTGGCGTCCGGCCATCTTCGATCCGAAGCAAAAATCCGAAATCGTCCGTCGTCGGTTTCGCTAATCCCGCGAGTTTCGCAATCTCCGGTCTTGCGCGGATTTGCACGATGTCGAACGAAGGGCGTCGCCTCCTTTTGCGTCGGTCTCCCTCTCCCCTGCGGGGTCATTTTCTTTGGCGACGCCGTTTGTACCTGGAATCCAATCCACACGAAGCTTTTGAATCCTCTTGCGCACATCCCTGTAAGTCGATGGTTCCGCTCATATTCGAGAAATAACTTTGGGATGTGTTTCGTCGAAATCTATCGGAGTGTTCGCGAGCGAGAACAGAACAGTGATTTCCGCGTAAACAAATTGCCGAAAGAAATTCCTATATCTCAGCTTCTCCGTGAAGTCTTGCATTTATTCTGATTTATATGAAAGATCTGAGTTAGACTCTTCTATTCGCGCGGCCTGCCATTTTCAGATCGATTTCTCGTGCGGTAAATCGAGAATGTAATCACTTGTGAAATCAGTTTCCCAATTGTTCACCTATTTCAGTATACTAAACCTGTTCGCAATGGATGCCGTCGAAATCAGCGACGAACAGGTTGACCAGTTCATTGGGATAACAGGTACATTATGCATTCAAAAGAGATCTTAGCATCTAATAATGTAATTCAGGATGCACAGAAGCCACCGAAGCCAAACATTACCTGGAAGCATGCGGAAACGACATGACGAAGGCCCTCAACCTCTACTTCGCCCAGCAGAGCCGCGCAACCGTACGCGAGAACTCGAAGAGCCGGAAGACTTGTCCCAGCAACGGAGGCCCATCGACAAGCAAATCTTCGTCGAAGGAATCCAGCAACGGGTAAGCGATTCTCGAGAAAGGTTGGGGAGATAGGATGAGGCGCGACCGGTCGGGTGAAGTTGGTTTTCAGAATGATCTTGGCTTGAAATTGACCTGAATCGATTGTTGTCCGTTAGACTAGACTAGGTCTTAAGATAACAGACGTCTAGACACCTTTGCACTTCATAAACGCCTTCAAGCAGTTGATTTAGTGGAATGGCTGACGACAGTGTGCGCGCTCCGATCGCTCCTGTCCGTGGACCCATCGTTGAGCAGTCGTTCCAGCAGACGTACCGCAACTGGCAGCCTCAGAATGGATCAACGATCTTCAATCAGTTCGCCGACTTTCGCCATGAAGCCGGTATGTTGTTATAAGTCAATCGACTTGCCTGAGGTTCCAATTTCAGAGGTACAAATGCGCAATTTCCAACAATTGCGAACCCGGCTAGAGGCTGGCATGGCCGACGATGGCGAATCCAGCTCAGGCGACGGTGCGACGGATGAGAGTCAACGCCTCCAGGACGACAAGGAACGATCTCTCCGCGGCATATTCCAGCCGCCCTATGATCTCATGTTCGCTGGCGACTGGGAATTCGCACGGATGGAGGCCGAACAACGGGGCTACTGGCTCCTCGTCAATATCCAGGACCCTCACGAGTTCTCCTCACAAGTTCTGAACCGTGACGTTTGGGCCAACTCGGCCGTCAAAGAAGTCATCAAGTCCAATTTCCTTTTCTGGCAAGTTTACCACCAGTCGGCCGACGGAACTCGTATCGCTGCCTACTACAAGATCACCAAGTTCCCGTCGATTCTCATAATCGACCCGCGTACCGGTGAGATGGTCAGGAACATGCGGATCGCCGACGCAGTTTCGTTTTCCGATGAACGTAAGTTCTTGCTTTGTTCGCTTCGTGTTTACATAATCCCTTTTTAGTTACCACTTTCCTTGAAAAGTTCCCCGATTTCGCTAGTCATGATCGTGAGCAGTTCGGCTATGGCGATGAAAAAGAGAAGGCAACCGAGGACTCCAATGGAACCGAGAAGTCAAGCAGCGCCGAAGAATCAAACAGCACAGAAAACTCGAAATGTATTGGGAAGCCGGATAGTGCTGAACTGCCAAATGAAGCCGAACACTCAAATGGAACTGACCGCAGGGTATTCACGTTTGGGAAAACGGATAGTGACGAGTTGTTTAGAGCCGCAAACGTCTCATCGAAGTCGTTTCGCTGGATAGCGACGATGAAGAAACGGATGCAGATGTTCCCGGCCCTTCTTCGAGAATCCGCAAACCGAAGCGATCAAAGGGTAAGAAAAATTTAGGATTATTTGGAAATTGAAAATGTTTTCAGTTGAAAAAGACGTCGAAGACATTGCCGACCGAATCAAGAACGGCCACAAAATCAGCACAGGCGATCCCGAAGCGTGGAAGAAGCTGATCGGCCCTGTCACAACGGACACCAAGGAGATCGCAGTCGTCCTTCGTATGCCTAATGGGGATCGGCACAGCGTCACCGTTCCGGACAGCACGAGTTTGAAGGTAAGTAATCTTATGAAAAATCGTTCTTGTTTACCGGTTTTCTTTTTCAGGCTCTGTTCTTTTTCATTTCCGGGATCGGGTACGAAGCCACCGACCATTTGTTGGTGCTCTTATATCCAAAACGGGAATACGACTTCGACAATTCCAGTATGACCTTACGGGACATGAACTTTTCGCGCCGCGAACTTGTTCACGTTGAGAAGAAGTACATCTGACGGCTCAAATTGAAGGTTATTTCCAGACATTTGTTTCAAATGTTGTTGTGAATTTTCGCAAAGCTTTATTTATTACCAATAAAACAATTTTACGCAGGCGATTAAAAGCTAATTCCGGGCTAGAAAGTTTGTTTCCGGCACATCGTGGCGCATTCGTAATTCTTCCTACAGTATACTCGGTAGCTACAGATTGGAGTGATTGCCTGAAATGAATTACCGATTTCTTTGATTACTCTTTTAAGCTGGGAATCTGCGTGTTCGGTCAAAGTTGTAAAAAACAAAGGGGTAAAAGACAAAAGAGTAAAAGCAAAAGAGCCAAAGACAGAAGAGTAAACGACATAAGAGTAAAAGAATTGCGGGAAACAGCAGGGATAGTAATGCACCCGTTCACCTAAAACTGCGCCGAAGGCGCTGTGAACTGCAGGCTTCGACCTGCAAGCAGGCTTCGTCCTGCAAACAGGCTTGGCCGCGGGGCTACTCGTCTGCACCGGGGCAATTAGAGTTAGGCTTAGGCTTGGGCTTTTGCCTAGTTTCTAAAGCGCCGAAGGCGCTGTGAACTGCAGGCTTCAACATTTAAACAGGCTTCAACCTGCAAACAGCGGGGATAATACTATAGGGCGACACAGCGCCTTGCTGCAAAGATCTTTTACTCTTTTGTCCGT
>KN167608.1:6607-31945 GCA_000757745.1 Steinernema scapterisci
TTATGATTTATGCTTAAAATTGCGTGAAAAATACGCTTCTTTGTTTTAAAAGTGCTCTTGGTGCGTTTAAAGAGAGTAAAAGTACACTTCTAGCAAGTGTCCCTATACTTTTGCACACCTGCCACACTGGCCAATTTCGTGTTTTTTTCCAGAACAGCCACAAAGGAACGCTCAGGTTGGAGGGACAACAGTAAAAAACCCGTTTTTTAAGATGCTCTTTCACGTAGCTGCAGTGGTTTTACCCCAAACAACCCAAAGTGCCAGTTACCCAAACAAAAGTAGGTGTCCCTATACTTTTGCTCACCAGTGTATACGCTTACCTTAGACCAAATTTTTAGCACATCACACACTTCTTTACCTTTAACCTCACGAATCCTACTTACCTATTTAGACAGCTATCGTGACACTTTTTTTAAGATTTTATAAGCATCTCAAGGATCTGCTTCATTCATCCTTATCGCTTTTGCTCCTTAACACACATGTGTCCTTTTACCCAAAAAAAACACGTTCCTTAGACGGTATACTTTAACGCAAATTTTAGAAACTCAGGAATCATATGGTGAAACAGGCGCTCATCCCTATCACAACGCAAAGCTCATTAAAGTCATTTTAACGTAAAATTTCTTACCTACAAGCAACAGGCACGACCCTCGGATATCACATTTCTTTATTTTTACGCACCTGCGGTCTTACGCGCAGATCGAACGACCGACTTACACATTCTGTACGTCACATCTTTCAAACGATTCAAATGACGTTTTCTTTTCATTTTTCCGTTTTCGAACCAAATTAGCGTTTTTCTTATCACACATTCCTCAAACCGCTCGCACCAGTTTAACTACAAACTTTACGCGTCACTTTCGAAAATTCTTTGTTGCCGGTTTAAAGGTTAGACTCACAAACGAACACTTGTGCTTTCCACGACGCCGAATTCTTGCGGCACGCGTTTAGGTTCCACGGGGACTGACGCGCAGAATGCTTAGCCAGTCTTCAAATCTCACGCTATGTCGCCTTCACGTTTCTCAAACTTCATACCCTTAGACCTAACGTTCATCACACAATGTAGTTTTTATCTCTCAGTATTCATGCAGATGCTGCAAATCAGATCTCTGAACGCACACACCACGCATTTGCATACCTTTTTCAAACTTCCGTCCCTCTGACATCCGGACATTCAAAACCCGAGTTCCTTAGAGATCGAACTTAATCAATCTCAAAGCTGCGCACACGTGCACAGTTCCGTCATATCGCCAAACTATCTATTCGTGTTTTTGAAATCTTTTTTCTCTATCAAAGCATCCGCTCTTTTTGACTCTTCGACATTGGATGTAGGACGGAGCCACGTATGCCATACTTCGTCCCTTACAATCGCAAGTATTGTCAACCTCGCCTTATTTTAGCTTTACACCTATCATTTGTTAAGCATTTACCCCTTGCATTCCGTGAAGTACACGCTTCGTCGTCTTCACGTACCTCAAACTTCATACCAGTAATAATTCACAATTTGAGGTTGACTTATAATTTGACCCACAATTCGCTTTTTAATTGAGCGTCGACCCATGACTCACTATTGTTTTAATTCTGAGCTCACATCACTGCTTCATACCCTTAGACTTGACGTTTATCACGCATAGTTCTTAGCTTTCAGCATTCATGCAGATGCATACATATGCTGCAAATCGCATCTTTGAACGCATAAACCATGCATTTGCGTACTTTTCCCAAACTACCGTCCGTTTGGCTTCGCACATCTCGACATTCAAAACTCTCCCAACGAAATTTTTCTCCGAAAATAAAAAATTCTCTCGGCGTCCGTTAGTTACTGAAACTCCACTAAGGCTTTTATTATAGGTAGGTGTTGACCGTAAGCTGTAAGATTTCTTGTTTGATAGACATCAGTTTTTATTCATGCTTTATAACTTGGCATTCTAACGCTTCTCTTTGACTTTTTTTTTCTTATCGCATTTAGCAAACGAATTTTAGTTCTAGTGTTGTTTACAAGCGAAACCGGGTTTGTTCAAAAGCCAAAACGAGCAGACAAGCGCTTAAGATAACATTTAGGAAACGTCTGCAGAAGGCGTATCTGCGTGTGCGAGTTTTTGCCTGGACGACGTCAAAGAGATTTATGGCCATGTCACACTTTCTTCCTAATGCTTTTCATCACTTGTCGAGGGCACTCGCCTTGCACTCTGGTCACCTTTAGTAGCACGAGGTGTAAGTTCTCAATGAGTATCTGTGGCCGAAAAGAGCGGTTCGGAGGAGGAACACAGTCTTCGCAACTTGCTAGCGAAAGAGGAAGTCTGCTTTCGCGGTCCCGTTTTCGTCGTTTTTCGCCTGCGTTTTCCTATGTTCTTGCTTTTTTTCATTTGTCGCGTTTAGGTAGACTCCCATGTAAATCACCTGTTTCTATATGTGTCCAGTCATCGACGGGGACCTGACCGAATACATTATTTCCTTTGCTTATACATTCTCCATGATATGCCCGTTGAGTTTTAATCTTCTGCGCACGAAGCTAATAGTGACGGAGGGGAGTTAATGTTGATTGATTACCGAATGTCGACAATTAAAGACCGCATCCAAGGGGTAGGTGAGAATGGATGAATGGTTGAGCCAAGCGCCCTGGAAGCGCGATATGATTAAAGAGGCGGATTTGGCGGATCTCGGGTGGCGCCGGGAAGCAGCAGCAATATGTGCCCATTTGACCGGAGTCGCCGCAACTGCACTCACTGTCTGCTCGCAAGTCGCCGGACTGGGGGGCGAAATTAGGTAATTGATGACCATTTGAAAAAGGCTGTTATTTGCCGTGGGAACGAGTGACGAAACAAGCGGAGTTATACGTCTAAAAGAGTTTACAGCTCCTGCAGTTGTTCTGGAGTCCGTTGGACATCATCCATCACTGTCAAACAGGTGAGAACTAGGATCAACAACCCTGGCGCGGTCGCCACTATGCTTCTCGTTGTATTGGCTTTTTCCATCTCAGCTGAACTTTTACTTTCCTCCGCTTAGAATTAGAACTGCCCGGACGTTCCGTAGGTAAAACTCTGTTCTCGCGAATCTGCTATTCTCGTGCGACGCACGTCAATGCATTGCGCATACTGTGGAAATCCTGGCTCGGAATAGGGTTTTCGCGGCGCCCAACCTCGAGTCTATGAGTCTAAATATTACCGCCTGGCCGCGCATTAGAGGAATGAGCCAATTTGCACATGCAAGCCGTGCCCGCCACCCGCAAAGACTACTTGAACAGCGTTGGTCATCATCTACATATAGGTTTACCTCTTAATGACGCACGATCCGTCACCTCTCCGCCCCTATTGCCGTGATCACAGTTCCGATTATCTGTTTGGCTACTTGAAGGTCATGCGTCCACTCGCTTGTCAGATAACACTCTATATCAACCACTTTTTGTTTCAGATGCACATACAGTCTCTACTCATATTCATTTTCATTCCTTCTGTTTTCTCTGTTTTGGACGCCGCTTGGTGGTGAGTGACCCGAATCTCCCGTCTCTGCTTCATATTTCGCGTTGCAGGTCATCAATCGCACAGCTGAGCACGGCGAATTTGCTGGCAGGAGCTGAAGCCAAGTCGAACTGTCTGAATTTGGACGGTCTCTCGCCAGGACAAGCTCGGATCTGCGAACTTTTCAAGGATCACATGCCCGTCGTGGGCGAGGGAGCAAAACACGCGCTGACGGTGGGACTTTTCTTCGTTGTTTGAAGGGTGATTTTGTGCTTTTAGGAATGCGAACATCAGTTCAGGAACGAGCGATGGAACTGTTCCAAGCCGCCAGGTGCCGACTTCATCGGGCCCGTCCACAAGTTGGGCACGCGGGAGGCCGCGTTCACCTATTCAATAGTCTCCGCCGGTGTCAGTCACGAGATCAGTCGGAGCTGCCGGATGGGCCTGTTGCAGAGCTGTGGATGCTCCACGGCCGAACGGCCACAAACCGTGGACGCGCAATGGAGCTGGGGCGGCTGCGGGGACAACGTGGACTACGGTTACCGTTTCGCACGCGACTTTGTTGATGTTCGCGAAAAGGAAGACATGTTCCCGAAACGATCAGCCGATCGTGGACGCTCTTTGATGAATCGCTGGAATAACGAGGTCGGCCGTAAGGTAATCCGTCAAATCAGGCTCTTCTTCGCCAAGCTTATTGATGAGTTTCTTCAGCTGCTAAAACGTTACACTCGACCGAAATGCAAATGTCACGGCGTTAGCGGATCGTGCAACATGAAGACGTGCTGGATGCAGCTTCCGACCCTGCGACAAGTCGGCAACATTCTCGTCAACAAGTACAAAACCGCGCGAAGAATTCAGGTAATCTATTCACTCGTGCATGCTTCCTCCTTCCGCCTCATTTCCGCCCGAGTTTCGTCTGTGTGCTGTGCGATTTGACGGCTTGATTTGTTTGATTTAGATAAACGCGCGCGGAAACATGCAAGTCGTCGGACGGCCCGAGAAACGCGATCAGGTATCTCAGACCAAAGGTGGCGATCGGCAGAACCGTCGAAAGTCTCGGGCTCTGCAAACGGAGCTTGTTTACCTGGACGATTCGCCCGATTACTGCTCCGCCGATCGTTCCCAAGGAACTCTCGGCACTCAGGGACGCGTGTGCAGGTTTGTCCGAGTTTTCCATGAATTCTGGTATTAGCCTGTAATTTGCAGACGCGGTTCCAGCGGCGCCGACAGTTGCGACCTGCTGTGTTGTGGCCGAGGATACAACACCTACACGAAGGAGACGGAGTCCAAGTGCAACTGCAAGTTCCAGTGGTGCTGCAAAGTGGTGTGCCAGACCTGCTTGAACGCAACGCAGGTGGATATATGCAAATAACGCCGCCGTATGCAGTTCTTTCATCATTCCCGATCTTCAGTAATTTGTACAAAAATTGAAAAAAGTGTTTCCAATTTGCTCGAATCGCTCATTTAACGTGATTGATCTCAGTTCAGAAATGACGTAGCAAATACAATTGTAGTTTCTTTATCTTGTCTCCGTTTCGCAAGCGCAATTTGCCGTGTTATTTGTATAGATTGCAATCAGAACTTGTTACGAACTTCAAAAATTTAATAAAGACCTATCGAAGAAGATCACATGATGCTGAAGCGAGGTGGCCTGCTAGTCTCGTAATGCACATAATACGTAGAAGCATATGGACGTGATAAACGTTGAAGCTGTTTCTGTTGACGCAGTTTCCCGTGTCTACCAGCGTTAGCCAACAGATTCGAATTTTTCAAGGAATCCACTCATGCTTATGACTTATCTACTTGTTTCAGGTTCTTATGGTTCGTGACCTTCCGAAGCCCTGAAGATGTTCAGGCCAGATAGCTGCTCTTAATTTCGAGCAAGACAACCCTGTCGTCCCCTTGCATGACTTTCTCAAGACCAGACACGGACATGTTGTGCCACCCCAACAATGTGCCTTATGATTACACCGTTTTTGCTTTTAACGGAACCACACTGGGGCGGAAAACATCCCTATTGATGGTGATTTTTATATTGTATGGGTTTCGGCGGTTCGCCCGCCGGGAAGGCACACATTTTCCGGTGTCCCGCTCGAAATACCAATTAGCCCGCATTGAGGAGCAATCGCTCACTTGCACTGAGTTAACGCTGTCTTTACTCCAAACAAACTCAAATTCGTCCATTATGCGGATCGCCGCCAGTTAGCGACCGATCACGAAACTTGTTGTAATGCGGCGGTGATTAGCGTCTATAGTGCAACGAAACAGGAAACGGTCTATTCAGCCGAAGCGGCGGCCCGTTCTTGGCAGGATTCGACGGCGCGGTCGCCTGCTTCCGTGAGCCCTGGTCCCACATCCCCCTGTGCAGTAAGTTGCGGTCTGGCGACGCACGCTAGCGCGCATTTCCTCAACTCTGGTTGCTCGGTTTTTATTTATGGTGCCATCCGACAGGAACAACTAGTCCGAGAAAGGCAATTGACCACGTCACGACACACATCCGCCCGGCTTCCGTTGTTCTGGAGTTAAGCACGCAGCCATCGGCTCACCGAAACTGCCTCTTGCCCTTAGACGTGCCCGCGCGTCAGCCACCGAGGAAGCAGAAAGGAAGAAGCCGCGGAGGAGGACTTGAACGAAGATGTCGACGTCGACGACGACGATCCGGCCGGCCCCTACGAGATTCACACAAAATGACAATTGCACACAGCGATATCGACAACAGCACAAATTGAAACGCCTCAATTCATTTTAAACTTGTGCATGTCTCAATCATAAATTTCGATTCCAACTGGGCCGCGCGATCCTCCTGTGGCTTCTCCTGTCCGTCGCGCTCTTTTAACAAGTTGAAGAAGGCAAAGCGAAGTAAGGAACATGAGCTCCGCTGGGAGTTCCCTCTAAAATATGTACTGATTTCGTCTCCTAACAAACAATTTATATTCTCAATTTTATCAAGTACATTTGACAGCTTCATCTATCTTTTTCCGCCTCGGCATGATTCCGTTATGCCGGCGGCGTCTTACTTTTAATTTGCCGATTCTCCAGGAGGAGGCCTAATAGCTCTTGTTTTCGCCCCCAAATGAACCAAACACTCAAGTGACACTTTGTTTGGACGACGATTTCGGGAACGTTTTGCTTTCTTGGCACGTTCCGAAAAATAAACCTTTTCCTCAGAGAGCCGGTTCAAGCAAGTCACGAAGTCGCGAGGGTTCTCTTCCTTGCCTGCCGTCTTTTCAAACGACTCCCAGTGTTTATAGTATCTCGGCGGCAGTCTCGTGTGACCTCACTCCATGTGATCATCGTTAGCCTTTGTCATCAACGCTGGCCATGCGCATTAATCCATTTACTGTGCGGTCTTTTTTGATCTGTGTCACGCAATAGGAGGCGCACCTAATGAAATATTCAGGCTCCACTCGTGCACGGGCCCCGTGTCTTCTTCTCCTTTGATAGTCCCTCACTTATAACTCGTCCGTCCTCCGTCGCTCATTCATAAATGCGGAGGTCTCCAGGCAAACCTTTCCTTCAGAATTGAAAATGCATAACAGGAGAGACGCAAAGGTTGAAGCGACGTCGCCCTAGTCGGTGGGCAGCGAAGAAAGCAAGCGAGCGAGAGGATAAGCGAGATCCAGCCCTGCTGGATCTCGGCACATCTGCGTTCGTTTATCGTCAAGGTTGTGCGGTTGCCATTTGCATATGGAGAAAACTAGTCAAACCCCTCGACGCGGCATCTCTATTGTTTATTTCAGTAGGAAATAATCCCCTTATTCCCACTTGCAGTCCATCTGTAAACAATAGTACTGCAGCCGAATTCTCTTTGTACTCCCGACCTGCGCGGGTGTTTCTTCGGCTGCGGCAGCGGTGGCAGAGACAACGGCCATGCCGCGGCGGCGGTGGCCGACCGGGTATTCCGTGATGACCCTGTCAGCAGCCGGTGAGGACTAAGAGGACTTCTGTGCTGCTCAATTAACATATACGGCGAACAGTTGGTGTGACACAAGGATCGAAACCACTAGTGATCCGATTGTCAAGCCTTTAAGAGACGCTCGCCAAAGACAAAACGACGGCGACTGGCCAGATGGCTCGTCCTCATCAAATGAATTCATCAGAACGCGCGCTGTCGTCTCAAGATCGCAATTACCGATCTTCTCGCATCTATCGCATTTCTTACCGCACTTTTCCCTGCAGCCCGAAGTTCCCCCGTCTAGTGTTTCATCGCAGCGCGGATGAGGAAAAGGAGGAGGAGGATTCAACACCGGCGCCAGGTCCGCCGCCAGGCAAACATACTCGTTCCCTCTGCGTCCATGTCCCGAAATCCCTTTTTCGGAAATCATGGATTTTTCGCCTGTGCAACGAACCAGCTGACTGTCCGAAATGCAACATTCGATGTGCAGGCGATAATTTGTAAATTCGAACGTGAAAAGAGAATTGGTAAACGTTGGTCAAAGTTGGCATATTCTTCTTGATTGGTTCTTCCTTTTGAAGACCGCTTGCTCGTCTTGTCCCTCGAGGATGCCGCTGAGTGAAAAGGGCTGAAGGGCGGCCAAATCGACGGCCAGAGGAAAGAAGCGAGAGCAATAGGCAGCGAAGAGCAGAAGGAAGAAGCGACAGCGCCGAAGAAGGGCACCTTCGTCGCCAACTAATTCGGCAATCGCAACCCGTCACGCCTAAATGAGGCTATGGGAAAAGACGGCACGTAATATGAGCAATAATCACGATGGTCAATCAAACAAACGAAGCCGAGAGTGACAGAGCCTCGGGCCATCAACTCTAATCGTGTGCGTTTGCTGGATTTATCTTCGCGGAGTTCGGCGAATTCAGAGGAACGCACTGGCGTGTGTTACCTCCTGGACCGGCCGGGTTGCACTTTCCCGCTTCTTCCCCCACCCAGTTCAAGAGCAGCGAAAAAACAAATGAAGCTGCTGCGTCCCCAGGCGGACAGTTAAGTTATCTTCAGACCCGATGTGGTTAATTGCTCACCAGAGACATAACCAGAGATAGATAAGTATGCGCGAGGCGCGCGTCAATGCATCCCGGAGGTGTAATCGGCAGCGTTTCGCAATGAGTGGGCCGAACGCACACCGTCATTTATGTTTTAGCACCCCCCAGAGCACCATACACGGCACCGCACACGAAACGATGCTCCTAACTGCTGTGCCTACTTAGAGCCCGTTTATCATTCCGTGAGGAGGATTCAAACGTACAATCGTGGCCGTAGTTAATCGTTTTGTGAATAACTAAGCGCAGAAACTAAATTCTCACTTTTTTGACGAGTGCCCCGGTCCGGCCGACGTCTTATATCAAGTTCCAAAGTTTGAAAAAACCAATTTCCTTTTTTGCGATGATTTGTTACACCACTCCACGGGGGCCTCCTCTTGGCAAGGTAAACAAACTACGGTAGGTGCCGCCTCGGCGGCTCTCGATTATATATCGGCGGAAGCGTCACCTAGCAACGTCATTCGCCGCCGCGAGCGCCCGCGGAGTGTGAAAGGGACGTCGATCATACGGTGGTTTGGACACACCTTGGGAACAACCAAAGAGCATTTCGGCCTCTTCGGAATTGGTCGCTTTCACCTCTCACGAATGCATCTTTCGGGGATGCGTGTGAACAACCTTTCTTCCCGTGTTCCTCTTTGTCCAACTCTCTCCCAGCGCTTCTCATAATTGAATATTTAATACCGCTCGTAACTCTGAACTCTCCCACTCCGCTTCAGGTAATGAATGTACTTCGACATGCCACGCGCGTCCACAAAGCTGTTTTCCCCCTCTCGCGGTTCGTTTTCTCGCGCTGAGGTGAGTTCCTTCTCCTTCTTCCCGCTTCTGCTTAAGTCGCGCCGGTGCGAAATCTAATATATAGGTTAAACCGCAATTGGATAAGAGGGATTTTCTCAGCCCTCCGCCGTCTCCACTTCGCGCTCGACCATCGCCCACCCCCAGTTCGGAACCTTCGGCGCATTTCGTGCTGGCAGCTGGTATTAAAGGAGTCGCCGCAAGCAGTCGTTTAAAATACAAACAGGTGCACAGTACCCAAAGAACCCGGCGACGACAAGAAGATACAACAGATAGATGGGCGAGGCGCTCCTTAACGCGCGAAGGGTTTTATGTGAGACAAAACGCGTCGTTTGATTCGCTCGTAGCACTGAAAAGCAGATGCTTAAATCTTGCAATCAATCTTCTCATAGATCGCAATTTACCTATGCCTGGTTAAATTCATCTGCTTCCAATAATCGTAATGCAGCCAATTGGACCATTGTCGTGCGGCTCATTCGATTAGTGGTGCCGTGTTTAAGTGCATTTCGGTGAAATTGGCTTCTTAGGTGCGTCTCCGAAATCGTCGAGAGCAGATTCAAGGCAATTGAAAAGATGGCAACTTCTGCTCTAAACGTAATCCTACTTTGCAGAATTTTCAGCAAAGGTCAGATCCGCAACAAATTTCCCAATTTTGCTTGTTTTTAAACCGTGCAGGAATCAGGAATTCACCGCGTTTTGACTCGAAGGTAATCTGATTATATGCGGCAATCCAATTTAAAACTAGGTTCGCGATTATAACCCTCCTAGATGTTCCCAGAATGAAGCTCGAAAATATGATGGGAAACAATAGCTACTTCACAGTTAAGTGGGATCACTGTGCGGTGCGCTCTACGTGTTATGTGATCGATGCCGTGCGCAACTGTCAACATATTCCACACTTCCACAGGAGTTCTCCCAACTCTTAGTTCCCCTGTCGCGGAGGGATGCTGGGTGGCCCGGGCGTGCAATAACGAGTGCCACTTATATGTGCGGTTGGAACAGTTTCGCACAGTGCCCTCCTGCCTGCGCCCAGTGGCGCCGCTGCTCACTGCCCGGTTCGTACATCTGCAAGACGAACCTTCCCCGTTATTTTTATTTTCTCCTCCTTCTGCGAGTCCTGATTAAATTACGGTAAACCTATCGCGTTCACCCCTCGGATTACCCACTTAATCAGACGGTAGGCGCACAGACCCGCGCACACATGTGTGCCAATTACGCTAATCGGCCCAAGACGATTAACGGACAGCAGATGAGTGTGCACTTCTACTATTGGCAAACATGTGTGCGCATTAGCGCCTTGTCGCGTATGTGCGTATTACCTGTAATACAGTAAGCACGAAAATCGGCACATGTGTTTCCTCTCCTCTCGTTCTCTGGGAATCGTGCTCAGATTACGGAAGATTCTTTTTCGCGTTCTTTTTTCTCTTCTAATGAATTCAATTCGTCTGCTGGCGATCGACCGACGACGGTCCGAGGGTGAAAAAGGCGAAGAATTCTGTGCGGTCAATGGGGCCGATTTAGCGGCGAAAATTCGCGCATTTGTAACACCTGTGTTGAGGTTAAGTCCGCCCTCTCCCACTTTGCGTCTTCTTACTCAAGCTCCTTACGCAGCGGGACGCGCTAAAGAAGGCGACAGATGGGCGAACACACAGATCTTTCCCTTCTGTCAGCATTAATCCATTCTGCTCTCTGCCACCATTCATTCTCGACACCGATCAGGTTCACTGCATAATTTGCTTCTCATTTCTTGATTTTCACCTTTTTCACGTAAGTCTCATTTTCATGCATCCGACCAACCCCGTTTTTTGAGACTCTCTGCGCATCTCATAAAGTTGCGAACATTTAGCTGCAAAGTCAAAAAGAGCGAAAAACCGAGATTCGCGCAAGTGTCTGAATTACAGAATTTTGCATAATATATTTGCTAATTTGAATCAATTCTACTGGTAGAATAAACGTTGGACGCCCGCCCAACGCGAACGTAAGCCACGCCTCCTTGTTCTCCACTCCCTTTTGTGACCTTCTTCACCTCCTTGTGCGCTTCCAGCTGCTCTCGTTGGCGCATAAGGCGAGAGTCAAGTTTCGTGACCAGTAGCCAGCTTGAAAACTCATCCTCGGCTGGTTTCCCCGTGACACCAAATCTGCGCTTTTGTTTGTCTTCAACAGATTTTCCTGCTTTCGCGCACATTTACCTGACCCTCAAAGGTGCTCTAGGAGCGTCCATGGTCCTCGCAGACCTACCTGGAAAGTAAGCTGGGCTTCGTCTTCCTTGTTTCTGGGCTTGTTTTGAAATGGGTTCCTTCGGTTCGTGTTCTCAAATGTTGCTCATTGTTCTTGTCGAGACGAATGTTTTTCCGATTCTCGGCGACTCTGGATGGACTGTTTTACCTTTGGAACGCAACGAGAGCGAACGCGAGGGCGTCCGGTCGCGTGTGGTGGAGAGAATGCGCAATGGCTCAATTCGGTCCTATTGTTCATAATCTCTGATAACAGTCAGGTTATTCGTTGTGTTCCAATACAGGTGAAATCGCCGCCGGACATTTCACTTCGCGCAGACGCGGCCGCTCGCAGTGTTTACTTTTAATAGATAACTAACTATTTGCGCGTGCAACAACTTCGAGCGACCGCCGTTGTTTGCAAATACATTTATTTGGTAATTTTTGACGTGATCGGCCGCGCCGTGCACTGGCGGAATATTTCCATATGAGGGCCGGCCCGAAAGTCTCTGGAGAGAACGAGAAGACACGGGTGACGGATTGTAGCGCGATGCTCACACAGCGGCTCAGGTGGCGCTCATCCTCAATCTAATTTTTCTGCTGCGGCACAGCATGTTAAAACCCAGATTCGCTCTCGAGCTCTCCTCGGCCGCTGGGCCCCGCTTCCACGAGTGCAACGGCACATCTGACATTAACGTTCGAATCCAAGTGCCCTTTTCGGTCAAATTTGTTGCGCCTTTGGCTGGTCGTATTGTCCTTCGGCCAGATGAGAAGCGTCCGCGATGCGGAAGAAGGCTTTATGTTGATTGCCCGACGAAGACGACAAGGAGGAACGATGATGAGACAGCGCATTGGAACAACATAGGTGACCGGCCAAATTGCCTTTGCCAGAAGCACTCAGAGCGCACTGCGGAATTTTATTCCGGCCAGCGTTGTCCTCACTTTTGCCCTGCTTCGTCGTTCTTTCTTTCTCGCTTGCTCACTCATTACCGATGTTGCAAACCGCCGGCGCGGGCTTGAGTTCCTAATGAGTTCGATGTCCTCAGGTGGGAGGGCTCAGGAGGACATCGCCGTCCACCTACGGTAGGTGTGGGTGCCGGCGCTCCACGACGAGGTAACCGCTTTCAAGCAGCAGTCACTGCTCGCTCTTTCCGGCTCACACTAATCAATCTAATTTACTTTACTTTATACGCCTCGCGAAGGTGGCTCCTCGCTAGTCTGCGCAAAAGCTACTCGCTTCTGACTCTGCTGCGAGCACGGGCGCGCGTGGCCAAGAGGAGAGTCCCTCCCGTGAACGTGCTTCCACCTTACGCTACCCTGGCTAACCAACCGGCACACCACCCATCCGTGCCACGCCCCGCTATTTGCCTCTGGGCGTATAGATTCTCTTCGACTCTCCTGGAAATGGGAACGTGCCCACACACGGCAGAGGAGAAAAGAGTGAGACACGCACACACTCACATATGCCTGATTGTTCTACCTACTCTTACTGTGGATGAGTCGCCGATACTCGCTCAGAGTCGGAGACTCGGTTTAATGAGTGCCCGCTTTCGTAATGTATTCATTACGTACAACTGCGACCTAACTTCTCCGCCGCCGTGCTAATGTTTCGGGAGTTATCTGCTGTCTATCTATGTATGACGCGACTGGCCGCCGATGACCGACCGACCGGCCGACCGGTGTCCGCGCTCGGCTGCCGCAACACCTTCGCTTAATCCCACTTTCGATTTTTAATTTATCCAATTTCCTCTGATTGCAGGTAGCTGAACCGGACTATGATGGGAGTCGTTGAGACGACGACAGATTCCGCCGCTATTTTACTCAAGAGCCACATGTCCGAAGGTTCTTCAGCCCCGGCCAATTCGGGCGTCGCTGATGCATTGCGCAAATTTAAATGTAACGAGTGTTCAAAGGCGTTCAAGTTCAAGCATCATCTCAAGGAGCATCTACGCATCCACTCGGGCGAAAAACCTTTTGAGGTAAGCCTCTTTATTCATTAAGCATTTGATGGGAATGAGGGCCAGCCAGCCACGGCGGCTCGAACTATCTCGCGCCGCCAGAATCACGGCTTCAAAAATAAAACGACGCACATTCAATTCGTCTCGAACGATTAAAAAACTGCGCGATTCAAAAAGTTTAGTTTTTCCATTATCCACGACATATCCATTCATAAGGGTGAATGTACTTTCTTCAAGGAGCCAGCCTTTATGGGTCCTGAAACGGGGAGATGTGGCCGAAAAGTAGAACGTTTTGTCTTGATCCAGGTGCGAGCAGAAAGTGTGCAGGCAGACGGCGTTCCTTTTCACTTTTTGCGGCGCTGCCGTTGGACGTTTTCTTTTTGATCATTACAACTGATTAGCATACCGGCGTGCCTTCTTCCCAAGAAAGAACAGAACTGGCGCACGGGCGCCCTTTCTGAATTTCTCATGCCAGTGGCGGCCAGCGTCAAGACGAACGGGGGATTAGTACCTTGCGGTTTAGAACCTTCCGTCCCTTAATAGATTAATCCATTGTTTATCTGATTGGCACGGCATATGGCGAGGGAGCGCGATCTTATGCCACACAGACCTCTCTTCTTTCACCTCCGACGAACACATGGGTGGTGCATAGATCATCTTATATGGATACGATCCTCTCCAATTTACAACACGCGCGTCCCCTCCTCCTTATGCTAATTTGTTTATATGCTTTTGTTGTGGTTCGCGCTCCTGCTCTCGCTCGCTAAGACTCTGCTCTGTCAAGGTGTCTGATTACGCCACAAGCCCGTTCAGAGCTAATCCAACAGTGCTGTGAACATCCTCTCATCTACGGTTTGTTTATAAGCGGGCGGGATCGAGAGTGCGATTTGCCGGCGCTGGTGTTAGGGGCGGAACAGAGTGCGCGGCGATTGGCGTTGCTAAGGGCACGCTCGGGCGCAGGTGGAACAAACGCCGTATTTGACTACGATAACTCCCCTCTGAAGGCCGCGTTGTTTCAGTGTCCCAATTGCCACAAGCGCTTTTCCCACTCGGGCTCCTTCTCGTCGCACATGAGCAGCAAGAAGTGCACCCAGATGCAGACCTCCACCGGAAGCAGTTCACCCTTATCGAACATCTTCAACGGTTCCATGGAGCAAATCGCCCTCTATCACACGCTTCTTCAGTTGCAGTCGCCTCAGAACGTCCCCGCTTATAACTCTCTGGCTCTGAGCCCTTATGCGCTGCTCCTTCAACAACAGCTTCTTCAGGTGAATTTGTTTTGTTTATTTTTGTGTAATGGGCCATTTCTTTAGACTTCCGCTACGTCGCCCAGTTCGTCGATTCTGAGTTCTGCCGATAAAAGTGGAGCTGAAGAGTCCACCGAAAGTCGTATGGACGAGGACGTCGATGTGTCCAGCGAAGGTGAAGTGAAGCTGGAGCGAGTGAAGTCCGAAATCGAAGAAAAGGAGGGCAGCGACGAGTCCGATGTGATCAGCAACGACAATTGGAATCTTCTGACCGGCCTGAAGCCCTCTATAAAGTCCGACTGGCGCCCTCTCCGATCCAGGTCCTTCCTCACCGACGCCCAAGTCGCGATTCTGCACAACCAGTACAAGAGGAACCCTTTTCCCTCGAAATATGAACTCTCAGCGATGGCCGAGCAGATTAACGTCAACAAACGCGTTGTGCAGGTGAGTCTCGTTCGGGTTTCCTACGGTAGCCGGCGCGGCCATCGCGAATGTTTGCAATCAGCTGTGGGTGGCAGTAATGCTTATTTATTGCGCTGTTTTATTGTCGCTTCCTCACACCTGACTACACTCATTACGTGTGCCCGAATTGCCGTTTTTATGGCGCTCGCTCCGCAGACGGTTTATGGGATGATACACGGCTTCCCCAAAAAACGAATCCACCTTCCGTTCTCAAACGAAAAAATTATTATTAATCTCTTTTTGTTTAGGTGTGGTTCCAAAACACTCGCGCGAAGCAGCGCCGCAGTAATCGGCTGGGAAGTGCAACTTCCGACCGCGGAGCCAGCAAGACCTCGAGCTGGTCCAATTTACAAAAGCCCGCGACGACAACGACGGCAACGACGACGCCATCTGCCGCGCCAACTTGCGGCGGAGGGGCTGGTGGCCCAGTGCTCAACGACCCAGTGCAGTTCATGACCGCGTGGAACCAAATTGCTCAAGTAAGTGCGGTTAATTATGTTGCGCACTCGATGAGCGATGACAGCTCATCTCATCTGGTAGCCAATATTCACCTGCGTCTAGGGCCACCACGCAATTTTTAATGAACCCACTCGTTATCTCTCTCGATTGTCCCCGGACCGATGGGTGCAGTCGTAAAATTCGCACGTTGCATGATTGAATTTCCGGAATTATATCTGTTAATTGAAACGGAGGAACGAAACTGACTTTGCCCGTTTTTCAGGCACTCACGACCAAGGATGACCGATCGGCGTCTTTGGCCCAGAATGGACAGTCCGAAGGTGGCGAAGCGCCTCTGGATCTCTCTTGTCGACCGTCCAGCAACAGCAGCTCGTGCAGCAAAGAAGATGGGCCACCCACGACCGCGCCTTCGGAGGCTTCCGTGGAGAACGTTTGGAGTCCCTCGTGTCTGCTCGGATTCATGAAGAAGGAGACCGAGTCGCTGAAGGACGTCATGCAGAGTGTGACGGCGCCGCAGCAGCCAAACTCTGGCTCCTCGACCCCGGACACCGAAGGTGACCAGTTCAACGAGAGCGCCCGCTCGGAAAGCTCCCCGTCTTCTTCGAGCATCTGGCCAGCCTCGAACAACTTCTTTTCGCAGTACTCGATGCTGGGCACCAACGGACTCGCTAGTCTGCAGAAGGTTTTGGAGGTGAGTCGGAGGGTTTGTGATATGTGAATTATTCTATAAATTTAGCAGGGTGATGAGATGGATGAGACTCTTTCCGACAATTCCGAGAACTCGAAGAAGATGCGGCAGAACTGGAAAGTTCACAAAGTGGACGACGACGGATTGTACGCCTGCGACCAGTGCGACAAGATGTTCGGAAAACAGAGTTCACTCGCTCGTCATAAATATGAACATTCAGGTAAAGGGTTGTTTTCTGTCTCAGCCAGTCAGTCAGTGAATCGTCTCGCGCGAACGACATAATTAATGACCTCGTCCGACCGTACGGCAGCTGATCCGTTCCTTTGTGCTTGCATAACGACCATTATATGGATCCCACTCTTAAACTGTCTTAATTACAGGCCAGCGTCCGTACAAATGCGATGTGTGTGAGAAGGCGTTCAAGCACAAGCACCACCTCACCGAGCATAAGCGGCTTCACTCCGGCGAGAAACCGTTCCAAGTAAGTGAAATGTGCCGACTTTCATAATTTTATGGTTTCGTTTTTCAGTGCGACAAGTGTCTGAAACGCTTCAGCCATAGCGGCAGTTTCTCGCAGCACATGAACCACCGATACTCTTACTGCAAGCCCTACAGGGAGTAACTTCGCTTCTCCGGCAGCCCCGTTCTTTGTCTCCCCACCCTCCCCACTCAGTTATGCTCTTCACTCATTTTGCCATTTTGTAAAATCACAATTGCTCTTCTCAGCCTCGTATTACGTGTTTGGCTGTGACACAGCCGTAGCAGCTTTCCTATTCAGGTGCTTTTAATGTACATACATGTTATTTCCATACGATGCCATCGTTCGTTTGTTCGTTCCTCGTCCGACCACCACTACTCACTACTATCTATTCTCTCCTCTCGTCTTTAACATTCCGCAGATCTCATTCCGGTGCAATCGGCGATTTTCTGCTCTTGTCTCCTCTCTTTCCGTTCCACTTGCCCCCAAAGCTTTATGAAAACTCTGTCACCACCAACCTATATGGAAATCCAGTCGCAATTCAACGCTAGTCCTTTCTTTCTTTCCGTTATTTTCCAACATGCGTGCGCATTTCAATTTAGTGATTCTCTACGTCACATTATTTCTATCGCTTTTATTTATAAAAATTGTTTTTCGGTAGCCAGATGCGGAAGAAGGGGACTTGTGAGTGTGAGAGGGCGATACGGCTGTGGGAAGACATCGTCGGTGCACTAGCCGCTGCTGGATTTGGCCGAAAAGGTGATTTTCGGTTCGAGTTGTGCGCATCCTGGATAATGTGGTCAAAGGGAGACGACGTTTGTTTGCGCGGCGCGCGCTTAGTCGCCATCGTGATCGATGACAATTCGATCCAACGGGCAGATGCGCATTATTCGCACAGTCGCGCACCCTCAATGCACCGCTACCGTCACATCTTTCCGGGACTCAGTGGGAGGTGTTAATGAAACAGCTCAGTTATATTGGGTCATCTGCTTCTTACGGAAATTTATTTTGACAAACGATCACACTCCGCATGTGCAGGCGCAGGCCTTACGCGCACTTGGCCATATTGGCAAAGGTCACCCCCCGACGGTCCGTTTACAGCTGGCTGTTGCAGCCGCCGGTTATTGCGGTCCTTTATCAAACCGGACGTTTCGAAGTGACGTCAGTCTGGCAGCTCCGAGGACTTGATGGCTGGCTGCCTGCACCTGGACTCTGCGACGAGCATAAACGTCTCTGCGAGGCGATATCGGCAAGCAAAACACCCGGACGAGGCAGTTTAATAAAACTCAAAGTTTGCCGTTTTCGGGCGCTTCCTCGGTCAATAATGCAAATGACCCAGTGTACGCGGGGCACGAGAATGGTCATCTCCAGCTGTGCGCAGAAGTAATTGATTGCCAGAGGTGATTTGTTTCCTTAGGAGGCGCATCGCTGTTCTGTTCCCTAGAGAGTCACGCTCCTAATCACCGTAACACATCTCGCTCAAGCCTCGTGCATAATGATGCCCTATTGTCAGTGGTTTCCGCGAGATTAGACCGTGAGATCAAAGTAACTCAATTGTCGCAGAGCTCTTCAGCAGGGGAGTCATGCATCCTCCGTGATATTATACTATGGCCGGAATTGGCGGATGAGGCACACAACCAACTACAACATTTGATTGGCGCTAATTTGTTTGGCGCCTTCACGTCAGGGGTCTGTCCGGGCAATTTGGGTGGGAACGCGCGCGCAAGGAGTCTCTTTTCCTGTCCCGGGATCGCAACATGATCTGCGACAATTGCCCGCTTTTTAAGAATTACGGATAGGAGGCACATGGAGGTTGTTCTGGGAATGCACTTCGGTCATGTGCTCAGGAAGGATTAAGAATATACTGGTATCGGGGACGGTTTATCATAAAACAGATATCGTGAAATTCTAGGGACAAGAGAAGGCCAACTGACAACGTTACGATTTACTTGAGACACCTAAACTGAGAAGTTCATCACAAATGAAGCAAATGACCTGCATGAAGAATCGAAGTTCAGGGACCAGATGGAACAGTCTCGACCAGCCTAATAATTGATCCAAGAGTGCATAATACCCCAGATGTAACAAAATCTAGCATTTCGAAATTTCCAGAGCACAATTTAAGTCATAAACACATCCGGTAAACAAATCCCGGATTTGTGTCTCCACAAAGTGACGAAATTCCTCCAATCTCTGAATGTCTGACTCACAACATCTCCGAAATAAACTTTTATTGCACTATAAATAATCGCACCGAATAAATTCTGCTCGAAATGCCGCTGAAAACAACCTGAAAGCACAAAGAAACAAATCGCAGTTATTTGGCAAAAAGGAAAACTGAGTCGTCCGGGAAATCGGAGCCCTTGCGTGAAGACGATCTCATGGAGCTTGTGTCGAAACTTCTGCTAACGCTGAGGTACGTTCTGAAAGTCGGCGTTCGAGCTACACGACAACAAGAAAGTGCAGACCTTGTGTTCCTCCGCTGATCCTGCAGCGGATATCGCTCGCCCATGTCTCCGCTGCTAATGGAAACATGCGAGTCACCGACGTCTTCGTCGTCGTCTTTCACAATTACGTAGTAAGCAGTGAGTAATGCGCAGCAATTTGCAACAATGTTTACAATTGATAACAAGGGTTGGAGATGACCGATGAACAAGATCAGCCCGGCTACTGAAAAAGGATTACGGTTATTGCAAGCCTCAAAGAATGCTATCTGAAGACTGTTACGAACCCACGAAAAAAGCCATTTTAGTTGGATGATACCGTAGATTCAAGAAGAGTAAGTTGCAAAACACTTTTCCAAAATACATGAGTTTTCCGACCAAAGCCCCGTACTAGACATAAAATCGTCATGTTACTTTTAGAAGGCAACAACTCACGTAAAGGGTTAGCTTGGAACTGATTCACCATCAAACTCAAAGTGGTAACAATCGCAGTAGGAACCTGAACGCAGAGAAAACTGATCGTAACGGCAGTGATAAGAATTCTTGTCTGATCCCGCGGTGTCCGTCCGAAGCGGTTGCTGAAGGACGATTTATGCTTCAAACTGTTATTAATAGAATCGGAGCTTACTGAGTTCGCATTCCCTCCACGTGAATCACCGGCTCCCGGACGAAACCAATATGAAGCAAAGTCAAAACGACTCCAGGAACCACAAATTGAACAAAGAAATCGGCCAGAGGAAGCGATATTTTCCAGAACCTCCGGCTGATGAAATTCATAAGGGAACCGTCGCGGACCATGCAACGCTGTGCCCAGTAGGGTCCTGGTTCGGTGTCTGAAAGCATGATAATTGAAATAAATTCAAAACGAGCAAATATTTACCCATACAAAAATTATACAAAGCAGCGTCTTGCTCGAAGAACCGAAGAACGCCGAGGACGATACACGTGAAGATAATCAGCCAAATCGCTCTGGAGAACCTTTCGACCGTACGCAGTTTCAAAGTATTGCGATGGTATTGGGTCAGAAATCTGAAATACCACCTTGAAATCAAGCTCTGGCCAACCAAACTATATACCTTGCTGCAGCTAGAAGTACACTAAACAACGTCATCATGGTATCGATGGTGTGTGGTAAGGCTTCCATGGAGGTTCGGAATAGATGGCACATCACGACGGATTGATTCATGGATCTGAAAAAGTTGCGTGTTAACAGTTCTACATCGCTACAACCAACGCACCTTGTTCCTTCTCCGATGATATAATACCAAACTGTAAACGGAAGCGGCGCCAGCAAACTGATCCATCCGCAAAAACATAACATCCAAATCATTTGGTAGAGAGGATTAGGCTGCAATTAAACAGATCTTACGCACTTCTCCAATTGTGATGACGTGCATCGGCAGAAAAATTAATAAAGCGGCGCTAAGCTTCGATTTCTAAGAAGTCACGTTCAAATCTCAAAAGTGCAATCGGCGCTTTTTGCCAAATCAAAGCCGTGATTATTTCTCGATTTCTTATTCACTTTGCATTCAATTCCTGCAAACCTGATGACTCAGGAACCAGACTTAATACCTAGGAAAATCCAAAGCGTCTTCTCAAAAAGGGACAAAATTTAGAAGCAAACGAAAGAGGTGGAACAGACACAGAGACGCCCGACAAAAATGGAATGAAAGCAGGTGAACTTACAAACCGGCGGTCGCCCTCCTTCTTCTCCCGCTTGCCCATCCCAAGCATAACAGCACTAAGTGGTGCCATCAGCGTGAGGACAAGCATAGGATATACGAATCCATAGATGGCCATATGACTCCAGCCGTCATTAAGCCGACCAAACATAAATCCCACGTTTGCAGAAACCTGACATTTGCGCTCGACGAAGTCAAAGAACATTCCGTCTCCACAACAGCACTTCGCCGCCTGAAAGAGTTGCGAGTTGAGAGAGACGCCGTCAAAGGCCGAAGGGCGTAATTCAATCGCTTCTTCGGCTAGATTACCCGTTGTTCTTCGGTGGCACACTGATCCGATGGCAGAATCGAAATATTATGGATGGTCAGGTCAGCTTCGCCATCTATACTGGCGAGTTGCATCGGATGTCAAACATAGATAGCTGAAGTGACTGAATTCATCAGCTCCGGCTGCTGCTGCTGTTTTTAATATCGCGTCACGATACCACCACACCAACACGTTTAAGCAACAATCCATTAGTGTTCAGCGTGTATTTTCCGAACTTGGGGCAGGCAGCATTAGCGAAGGGTGCCGAAGAGCAGGAAAAGTGCCGGGAGAGACAACATTAAGTCTCATCACCGCCGAAGGCTTTAATCGGTGCGTTCAAAAAACGCCCTTCTATCCGAAAAGTAATAAAATCAATTCATAAGTCGTTGTTGTTTGCGCTGCTTCCAACGCGCCAACGTTTTGGGCAAGAAGAACTTTTCAACCTAACAGCTGGTGCGCTAACGTATATAAAACATTGTTGAGACAAACCCCGAGACGACACGCGGAGGAGAGAACACTGAAGGCGGCAGAAAAGGATTCTTTTAATCCTTTCTTTCAAGTTAAAGATAATCCACTGATGAGTGCGCCGCAGCAGCTTGAATCAAACGGAGGCGCACGATAAAGAAGAGAAGTGCGGAGCCAGGCTGGCTGGCAAATCAGTAAACTACTGTTTCCTTGTCAGCTTCTTTGCGCATAAAGAGCAAATTAAGTGAGACTGATGTGTCGTTGTTCGTGCTTTTGGCCTCTCGCTCGCACTTCAGAATTAAAATTTTCTATTTTTGTTTCCGGAGTGGATCGCCGCCGCCGTTGCCGCCACCGCCGCCTGCGCGACAATGCCGGAAATTCGCAGTTTTGCCAAATCCTACGCGACTCCGTTGTTCTTCTTCTTCGCCGTCCGGTCGGTCGGTCTGCCGAGTTCACGCCGGATTGAATCCTCTGAAACAAGTGAGCAGAATTACGAAATGCTGAAAGTGGTGGTGATAATGGTAAAAGGCAGCAATCGCGCATTACGCTCTGTTGTCCAAGACGGCGGCAAACAAAGGGGGCAGAGGCGACAGAACATATCAACCACGTCCTGTTTCAGCGTCGAATTTGCGGAGCCACAAACCGCAACGCTCATGTTTTGCAAATCAGAACACATCGGGGTCAAATCGCAGAGGAAATCAAGTCTGGATAAAATCTCATTAGTTGGTTGCGCTCTTCGCTAACGGCTGACCGACGCTTAACTTTCCTTCAAACACTTGCAAATAGCATCTTGAGCGCCGGATAAAGAAGACAGAAATCAGAAGTGCTTGCGAAATGTGGCGTAAAAAACGGCGAACGCTCTTGGGATAGTACAATGCAACCGGGGGCCTGAGGGTGTGATGCGGTCGAGGGTCTAATTACGCGTGCCAAGAATGGAGTCGAATGACATAGTGGCACCATAATAAGCAAATCATGAGTTGATGCGCGAGTTCGGATGCATGTAAGCTGATGTTTGGGGACGTCTTGTTTTCCGCTCAGTTTTTCCTACGAAAATGCAGCTAGAGAGGGATTTATTTACTTGCCAAATAAGCCGGTTTGCGTTAGACAAAAAGAAAACTTGAAGAGCAGAATATACGCCTCGACAGTCATTGATCATTGAGCTGTTTCTGGCGTCCATCATGAGGGAGTGATCACTCAAACACTGGGTTGGAATGGTATCATCGCTTTGTTTATTCTTGAAATTAAAATACTTGTCGTGCTTCTTTACATCTGTTGTTTCCAATTTTCCCATAACAGCAAAGGGAGAACTGCAACGTTAATCACCGCCTTCAAAGCTCGAATTTCCCAAGATACCCAACAGCGTTCACTTGAAACAGATGTTTTCACTTCCTTGAGCGGTTCCCGCAGTTTATCCAAATTGGATAACGTAGAATCACGACGGATAATGAGAAACTGTGCTTTGTTGACTACTTTCGCAAACGTAGAACAAGACAATGTAGTATCATGCCTGTACTTCCGTTTACCGCCGTACATGCCAATAATGACTACTTAACTACCGATGTCTAAGAGAGCTTCTATACAACACCAAAACAATTTTCTCATATTTGCTTTTTGATGGCAAGTCTCAGATGTCTCTGTGCATGGCCGAAAGTGTTCTGCCCCCAAATTAAGAAACAAGTTGCCAGATTTATTCGTTGTGCAGAGAGCGAACAATAAGGTAAACAGTGAACCAGCAGTTAAACCGATATCAGAAAGATTTCC
Organism: Steinernema scapterisci; assembly: GCA_000757745.1. Classification (NCBI taxonomy): domain Eukaryota; kingdom Metazoa; phylum Nematoda; class Chromadorea; order Rhabditida; family Steinernematidae; genus Steinernema; species Steinernema scapterisci. The sequence goes on from KN167608.1 coordinate 30,011, forward strand.
TCCAGTTTCCGCTACGGGACCTCAGGCGAAGGCGAATCGCCTCTTCGCAAAAGCGAACTCATCCGCATTATCTGTAAGATGGAACGGACGTTTACTGAAAATCCAAGTTTGGCTACAGTACCTCTTTTGGCGAAATTCGCTCGCTTGGCGAACGCGAACTCGATTGGTTTCCCATTGTGCTTGGCGAATCTCTGGCGGGGATCGCGGAGGGCGAAGGCAAAGGCGCTTTCAGGTCCTAAACACGGGTGATCAGGGTACGTTGGAAGAGTCTCGCAGCCTACCATTCTCGGATCGCTTTCCTAGTCTGTAAAGAAGTCCGTCGTCTCCGTAGGCGAACACTGCAAAATCAAGTAAAGAGACACTCCAGGAGACTTCCGACTCACCTTTGGCAAAGTTGCCCTGGCCCACTTTGTCCGTAATAGCAAATGCTGAAATAAGGGAGGGTACGGTCGAATAAGGAACTCCCTCGCCCACTCACCTTCCTGCGCAGCGATAAACGCTATCAGATGAACAACAACAACCGCAACTAAAGTTTTCATTTCAGTTCTGCGTTTGAACTAAAATCTGAAATACCGCAATTAAGGAATTGTGAGTATGTGTGGAACGGCAAAACTAAACCCACAATCTGGCCAAGTAACTCTATTTATATCAGAATGAAATGGGCGGCCGTTTAAGTTAACAATCAACAAGCGAACAGCACTATCACGCAAGCCAACTTCAAGCATATAAAATTAGCGGCACACTATTGTCGCTTCTATTTGCGGACGACCACCGGATGTGCGCCATTTGTGAAAGTTGTGACGAAGGCAAACCAAGTCGTCAGGCGAAGCCAAAAGTGCTGCCGGAACTGTCGTCGTGGTTTGCGGACGACCAAATTGAAACCCCGTTCGGTTTTCATTCGACGAAGAACCTACGGAGGCCTGGTTTTGTGGGGGTCAAAGCAGTGTTGCACAAGGGCGCAGTTTTGGTAGCCTGTAAGAAGTTTTATATGAGGGGTTTGTTTAGAGGTAAGGGAGAAATTTGGGGGAGTGGGGAGAAACTGGTGGGTGAGGAGGAAAGAGGGGAAGTGAACGTGAAAAGAAAGCTTCGCTTTACAGTGATTCTAGGCCTTTCTGTTTAAAAGTGGTACGGATTGATATAGGTTTTTCTTACTTGAGTTTTGAGTTATGTTTCACCTTAATCATTTTATAAGTTCCTTTAACCTTTCCACCATGTCTTCCAAAAATTGGGAAAAAGAACAAGGACAACTCCATGGGAATAGGGTAAATAGCTCTGGCTTGTGGATAGCGCTGCTGAGGTGACACAAGGAGACGTCAGAGACTCCAGAGTAGGGTGGCCTTTTGGCAGTGAGACAGGAGTTTCCATTTTTAACGGGTTGTACAGTGTGGCCCAAAAAAATAAATCACTGGCCAGACACCCTCGCCGGCTCCCATCTGACGGTGTCTGGAACCGATCATTCGTGGCGGTCGCACAGCAGATGAATGGTTGGTTTGGCCATTATTTGTCTAGAATTGGTCATTTGAAGCGGAATCAACTCCAATGACCGGTTGTGCTTCCATACAAATGATGTTTAGACCGACCGGTCATCTGGTGTGCGACCGCCACGAATGATCGGTTCCAGACACCGTCAGACGGGAGCCGGCGAGGGTGTCTGGCCAGTGATTTATTTTTTGGGCCACACTGTACAACCCGTCAAAATGGAAGCGAAATCGTTTGTGGCTTATTATGTCACGACGCCCAATTTCTTTATGAGTCATCAGGAGTTCATCACCGAGTGGGGATGCCACGGTTACGGTAAGTCCATTCTCATCAATGTCGAGCTATTCTCTCTAATCTTGTCCCATTACAGTACCCCAATTGGACGCCTTCAACGAGTACGTAATGTTCGTGGCTTATCTCTGTTTCCACTCCACGAAACTCATCGACATCCGCCAC
>KN167608.1:37950-51152 GCA_000757745.1 Steinernema scapterisci
CCTCGGCTATTGGCTGCTTCTTGGAGATCTTTCCTATAAAGATATTTTTTCTTGTTCATGTTTCTGTTTCCTATCGCAATGCCCGTGGCAAACTTGATGGTTTTCCCCGTCATGCTCGCGGCGTTGTCTTCAAGTCGCCAGAAATCGATAACCTCGGTGAATTCCCAACTTTCTGAATCACGGATTAGAAGTTCTTCAAACTGAGGCTGCTTCAAAAACGGGAAAAAAGCTTCCAAACAGTCAAGAACATTGCAATCAATTGACCGGATCGTGGTTCTGAGGTGGAACTGTTTTAGAAACTCGATTCCAGCTGAGTGGATTCCATCAGATAATATCAGATTTGTCAAGTTCCACTTGGGCATTGTGTCCAAGTCTTCCTGCGATAAGGACGGAAATCTAAGAGATAAGGTGAATTTCCTAACGAGATTCTGTCTTTCCAGAACCTTCTTAAGAAGTACCGGGTTCAGAGGGTCGGTCGGACGCTTTGCGCTAATGCTGACAAAGAGCGATCCGTAGCTTTTCTTGTAGTTGAATGTTCGCGGCTTTCTTGGGATTTTTTCATCCGCGCGTATAAAATGTTGAAAGAATAAAGCGACGCTGTCGGATCCTTGGAGAATGAAGCACTCGAAGCGACGGTCGTAGGCATGAGCTCCGAATGCGGCGAATTTCCCGGCGAGTTTGGGCGACTCCTCAAGGGAGTCATCGGAGAGGAGGGGGAAGAGGCACTCGTAGAAGACGGCTGGAAGTTGGTTCATGGTTGGAAGACGCAGTTTTCAATGTTGAATTGCTTAAGTAGTTCTTTGGAAAGAATCTGACGCATCTGAGGCATCGCTTGGCTTCCACCGACCGGCATCGAAGATTTATTGGCATCTAGTCAGAATCAATAGGCTCAAATTACGCGTAAACAGAACATCCTTTATTCTTTCGAGGAAAAATCACTGAATCACAGGCAAAAATCTCAGGCATAGATGACTATAAACGGAATCAAGAATCTCACTCCGCTCCAGCTTCATCTGAAACCGTCCACTGGGATGAATCACAGCCATGGTGTCAGCGTGATACGTTAAGCCTCTGCTATTGCATACTTTTTCGAGATTTACCGCAAGTGTGCTTTTTGCCACTATGTCCTTGCTCGATACTAGATCCCCAATGAACAAGACGAGCTTTCCCGTCATGCAAGCGGCGTTGTCCGCAAAGAGCCAGAAATCGATGAGGTTCTTCAAAATCTGAACGCTTGAGAGTTCAATATCTAATTGTCGGAATTGAGGTTGTTTCAGGAATGGGAGAAGTACGTCCGCATGATTAAGAAACCCGCAAGTTTTAACCACAATTGACCGGATCGTGTTTCTGAGCTCGAACTGCTTTAGAAACTCGGTCCCAGCGGGAGAGAATTGTGGTGGTAATATGTTACGTGTGATGCTCCATTGGGATATTGTGTTCAAGTCTTCCTGGGATAAGTTCTGGAAATCAAGCGACAAAGAGAACTCTCTTACGAAATTCTGTCTTTCCAGAACCTTCTTCACAAGTTCTGGGTTCAGAGGATCGGCTTTGCGTTTCCAACAAACACTGACTAAAAGCCACCCATCGCCTTTCTTGTAATTAAAGGCTCGTTTCAGAATTGCTGTGCTCACGGCCTTTTCGCGTTCAAACTGTTCCCTTAAGGTAATCGTGGCATTCTCTTGTTGGAAAATTAGACATCTGAAGCGGCGGTCGAAGGCAAGAGCGCCAAGTGCCGCAAAGTTCCCGGCGAGTTCGAACGTCCTCTCCAGGTGGGAGAGAAGGGGGAAGAGGCACTCGTAGAAGACGGCTGGGAGAAGATCTCAAGAATCTCAGACAAAACAGAGGACTGTCATAGCTAAGCAAATCCCGTTTCAGCCTCATTTGAAACTGCCCACTGGAGTGAATCACCGCCATGGTATCCGCGTCATAAGCTAAGTCTAGGTTATTCGCTGCAATTCGGAGAAAATAACTAACACGATTTTCCAGAAATTTCCAGATTGTAAACTTGACGCGCTTTCCCGTCATGCACGAGGCGTTGTCCTTAATAAGCCAGAAATCGATAATCTTGTCAAAATTCCAATTTTCTGGTCTACGGATGAAAAGTTCTTCAAACTGAGGCTGCTTCAAAAACGGGAAAAAAGCCTCCGAACAATTACTAACAATCGACCGGATCGTGCTTCTGTGGTGGAACGGTTTCAGAAACTCGATTCCAGCTAAGGGGATTCTATCGAACATATTCAAAATTGTAAAGCTCCACTTAGACACTACGCTGAAATCTTCTTGGGAGAACTTCGAAAAATCAACTGCCAAGGTGAATTCCCGAACGAAGTTCTGTCTTTCCATGACTTTCTTGACTAGTTCTGTGCAGGCTTGGCTTGACGCATCTGTGGCATCGCTTGGCTCCTTCCGATCGACCTAACACAGGCTCTAAGATTTATTGGCATCTAGTCAGAACCAATAAACTCCAACTACGCGTAAACAGAACATCCTTTATCCTTTCAAAGCAAAATCACAGAATCACAGGCAAAAATGTCAGACATTGTTGACTGTGATCCTTAACAGATATCTCATTCCTTCCCAGCTTCATCTGAAACTGCCCACTGGGGTGAATCACAGCCATGGTGTCAGCGTGATACGTTAAACCTCGGCTGACGCATTCTCGTTCGAGATCTAGCGCGATCGCTTGTTCCGCCTCTTTCAACAAGTTGATTGGTATAATCAACGCAATTAGGACGCGTTTCCCCGTCAGGCAAGCGGGATTTTCTTCAAATTGCCAGAAATCGATAAGCTTCTTAGATACGGCGCAGATGCCTGAGCCAAAGCTGATAACCTGTCGGAATGAAGGTTGTTTCAGGAGTGGGAGAAGAACCTCGGAATACTCAAGAAAACACACAGCTGCAATGGAAATCGGCCGCAGAGTGTTTCTGAATTGAAACTGGTTCAGGAACTCAATTCCAGCTGGCGAAATTTCATTTCCTATCATAGTATCGGTGACGCTCCATTGGGAGATTGTGTCCAGGTCTTCCTGAGATAATTTCTCGAAATCAAGCGACAAAGAGAACTTCCTTACGAGATTATGTCGTTCCAGAACCTTCTTCACAAGTTCTGGGTTCAGAGGGTCGGTTTTGAGTTTACAATCAAGCTGGACTAGAAGCTCTCCGTCGCCTTTCTTGTAATTGATTAAACTTGGAGTTGATGTGCTTTCCGCACCTTCACGTAGGAGCTGTTCTTTTAAGGTTATTGTTCCATCGCTCTTTTGGGAAATAAAACACTCGAAGCGGCGGTCGAAGGCGAGAGCTCCAAACGCCGAGAAGTTCCCGGAGACTTCGGACGTCTTCTCGAGAGAATCGTCCTGGAGAAGAAGGAAGAGGTACTCGTAGAAGGCGGCTGGGACAAGATCCATGTTTGGTCAATATGAATTTCAGATTTTTCAATGTTTAAATATGCAAGGGAAAAAGTGTGACGCATCGCTATTGTCATGCCTGAAATTGATCATTTGTGGCGGCGGTCGGGCCGCAGACGATCGGCTTCATTCGCATGAAAACGCGCTCGGCCTGCTCTCTTTTCCAGAGATATAGAGAAGGACCTCCTCGTAACAGGAGTTGGTTCATAGTTGGCTTGAAACGGATTTGGCAGCATCGCTATCACCTAGTAAGATATCTAACCCTGAGGCATGGCCTTATTGTGAGATCACCCGATCGATCCAACAGAGGACGGCGTGAGAACGACAAGAGCCAGTTGAAACGTCACGCGAGCGAATAAGACGAGGGAGAATGAGGAGAAAGATGACACTGACACAAGATGAAAGATGCAGCTTCTATTTAAAAGCAACAGACCGGATTTAATAGTTCTGGAAAAGATCACTCAACCAAAGGCAAAAATCTCAGGCATAACCGACAATAATTAAGATGACATGATATCTCTTCCCCTTCCAGCTTCATCTGAAACCGTCCACTGGGATGAATCACAGCCATGGTGTCAGTGTCAAACGGTAAACCTCGGCTGTCGCATCCTCGTTTGAAGTCTTCGGCAATCGTGCAATCGTGCAATCTCTCCCGAGTTTTCTGCCGATATAACCGCAGAAAAGAAGAGGCTCTTTCCCGTCATACAAGCAGCGTTCTTCTCAAATCGCCAGAATTCGATAACCTTCTCAGAAACAACGCGGATGACTGAAAACCCAATATTTAGTTCTCTGAACTGAGGTTGTCTCAGGAATGTCAGGAAAACCTCCGCATAATGAAGGAAGTCCTTTACGATAGAAATCGATCGGATGGATTTTCGGAGGTGAAATTGCTTCAGAAAAGCGATTCCAACTAAGCAGATTTTGCCTAATATACGCATGTTTGTGACGTTCCATTGGGACATTGCGTCTAAGTCTTCATTGGACAAGTCCCGATATACAAATTCTATTGAAAACTCCCTCACGAGATAATGTCTCTCTAGAACAGCCTTCACGAGTTCTGGGTTCAGAGGATCGTTTTTGCGTTTATCCATAAGTACGACATGAAGCGATCCATCGCCTTTTTTGTAAAATGAGGGCCGTTTCCGGGTAGCTGAGTTCCTCGCATCCTGGCGTAGAAGCCCTTCATGAGCGATGATTGTTCCATCGCCTTCCTGGGAGATGAAGCACTCGAAACGGCAGCTGAAGGCAACAGTTCCAAACTTTGCCATGTTTCCCCCGAGTTCGGACGTCTTCTTGAGGGAATCGTCGGAGAGGAGGGGGAAGAGGCACTCGTAGAAGACGGCTGGGAGGTGGTTCATGGCTGGTCGATGAGACTTTCAGATCTTTGTAGGGCTTAAATATTCACTTGATCTGCCTTCGGAGCATCGCTATTGCCTAGTAAGATGGATATGGCCGCTCGATCTGCTCGATCCGATCCGATCCTCTTGGCGCTGATGTCGTGACATCAGTCAAAGGCTCAATCTGCCAAAGATACCCGGAGGGGTGCAAATTGACCGGAACCCCATCTTTAGCATTGCTTCTAAGATTTCCAGTTCCCAATGCTACGTTTTAGTGCAGAACTGCTTTGACTAGTATAACTATGAAGATTTATTGGCATCTAGTCACAATCAATCAACTCAGATTCTCTCTAACACCATGACTTTGATCGCTGGATCTGAGGCAAGAATCTCAGGCAAAACTGACAAATGCAGGAGTTGGGCAAGTTATATCTTTCCAGCTTCATCTGAAACTGTCCACTTGGATGAATCACCGCCTTGGAGTCTTTCTGATACACTAAACCTCGGCTGACGCCTACTTTTTTGAGCATTTCACTGACCGTGCCTACGTCTGTAAGCGCTCTGAACAAGACGCGCTTTCCCGTCATGCATGAGGCGTTGTCCTCAGGTTGCCAGAATTCAATTAAATCTTCGAGATTCCCGATTTCTAAGTTTCCAATATCTAAGGTTTCAAATTGAGGTTGTTTCAGGAACAGGAGAAAAACATTCGAGTATACGGTAAATTTGAAGGTTGAGATAGAAATCGACCGGATCGTGTTTGTGAGTTGGGAGTATCTTAAGACTCTAATTCCAGCTGGGGACATTCCTTGCAAACTATGAATATTCGAGACCTTCCATTGGGACACTTGGGCCAAGTCTTCTCGAGATAGTCTCTCGAAATGGACTTCGAAAGAGAATTCCCTAACGAAATTCTGCCTTTCCAGGACCTTCTTCACAAGTTCTGGGTCCAACGGGTCCGCTTTGGTCTTCTGAGAGAGGATGACATGAAGTGAGCCATCTCCTTTCTTGTAATTGAGCCTCCTCTTATGCGTTCCTGTGCTTTCCGCACTGCGTCGCCTGAACAGCTCAGTGAAGCGAGTCATTCCAGCGCCTTGTTGGGAAATGACGCACTCGAAACGGCGATCTAAGGCAAGAGTTCCAAATGCCGAGAACTTCCCAGATAGTTTTGGCGTCTTCTTGAGGGAATCGTCGGAGAGGAGGGTGAAGAGGCACTCGTAGAAGACGGCTGGGAGATGATTCATGGCGGTCAAGCTAGATTTTAAAGGTTTGGGTCCTTAAATACTCTTTTTGGAGATTCGGAGCATTGCTAATGCTCTTCAAAGACATCACATGGACAAAGACTCGCTGGACTGGAAGCCCTTGAACCACTGGCCTCTGATGAGAGGTTTCCGGAACCACGAAGGTGCTTGCACTAGCACTCGTGTTGGGGCTGCACAATGGAAAGACTCTCTTACAAGGTTTCTACCTTTCCAGGATTACCGGTGCCGCCCAAGATAGTTAGCGCCCAACAGATTGCCGCTCATACCAATTGCCGCTCATACCAAATAGCCTGCAGTTCACAGCGCCACCGGCGCAATTTTAAGGCATTCGCGAGCTTTGGCGGCATATGGATTTTGGGCGGCAATTGGTATGAGCGGCAATCTGTTGGGCGCTAATTATCTTGGGCGGCGGTAGCGCAACACCTTTTCCAGAACCTTCTTCACAAGCTCTGGGTCCAGAGAGTGGGTTTGGGGTTTTCCATCAAGGAAGACATAAAGCAAACCATCGCCTTTCTTGTAATTGAAAGCTTGGTTCCCAGTATTCTCGTGTATAAACTGCTCCCCGAAGGTGAAGACCCCTCTTTGTTGGGAAATCCTACATTTGAACCGGCGGCCGAAAGCGAGCGTTCCAAATACCGAAAAATTCCCGGAGATATCGGACGTTTTCTTGAGGGAATCGTCGGGGATGAAGGCAAGGACGTCTTCGTAGAAGGCGGCTGGGAGTTGGTCCATGTCGGTTGACAGGAATTTAAGAATCTCCAGGTCTTAAATGACCGTTAGAATGACTTAAATGACGCATCGCTATTACTTGGACAACCCGAAAGTGACGCATATCAGACCTTAAAGCGATCTTCAGACGATAGCCGACTAAGGTGTCAAGTCACACGCGGTCTTAAAATCCGGATTTAACAAATCTAAGCTTTATTTCGATTTTTGGCACAACAGATTTGTCCTCTCAAGGAAACGTCACTAAACCATCGTTAAGAATCTGAGACATAGCTGACTATAATTGGGATCAGATATCTCACTCCTTCCCAGCTTCAGCTGAAACTGTCCACTGGGGTGGATCATAGCCATGGAGTCTTCGTGATACCGTAATCCTCGGCTATCAGCTACCGCCTGGAGGATCTTCTTATACGCGTTTTCCACCAGTCCCGTATTGTCTAGGAGAGACAGGGAAAATAAGACGCGCTTGCCTGCCATGTATCTGGCGTTGTCCTCGGATCGCCAGAAGTCGATGAGCTGCTCAAAAGCTCGAGTCTTGGGGTACTCAAGGGCGAATTGAGAGAATTGAGGTTGTTTCAGGAATGGAAGGAAAAGATCCGAGTAGTCAACAAAGCAGGAATTGGAAGTCGACAGTGACCGGATCGTGTTTCTGAGTCTAAACTGCTTCAGGAACATAATTCCAGCTCGGGAGATCCGGTCGGACACGTTGAAATCTGTGACTTTCCATTGGGACATTGTGGCCAAGTCTTCCGGGGATAAGTTTCGGAAATCCACTCCCAACAAGAAACTCCTCACGAAATCCTGTCTTTCCAGAACCTTCTTCACGAGTTCTGGGTTCAGTGGGTCTGTTTTGACTTTACTATGCACCTCGACGCTGAGCGATCCATCGCCTCTTTTGTATCTTAAGGCCAATCCCGTTAGGGTCGTAGTGTCCAAGAGATGTGAACCCGAAAAGATCTTACCTGAGATAATCGAACCGTCGGTTGTCTGGTAGAGTAGGTACTTGAAGCGACGGCCGAAGGCCAGAGTTACTAATGCCGAGACGTTACCGGCGAGTTCGGATATCTTCTTGAGAGTGTCATCGAAGAGGAGGGGGAAGAGGCACTCGTAGAAGACGGCTGGGAGTTGGTTCATGGCTGGTGGATGTGGGGTTTGAGTTTGAAGTGTTCATATGGTTAGTTGGCGAGAGTTTGACGCATCGCTAGTTCTCTGGATCATGCGCAAGTGATGCACAGGTAGGGTTATACGGTATGCCTCGGCTGTCTGGAGTCTAATTCTCATTATCGTTTATCTAAGGTTATGTCAAGGGACAAGGGAGCCGGCGGGAAAGGGGCAGAGAGGGAGAGATCCCGCAGCCACCTATGGAGAGACGTGGAGCACGACGCGGTTCCAGTTCGACCTGGGTGCATTCACAGTTAACCGCGTTCTGGACTGGACGGCAGGAGCAGCAGCTGGGCGGGAAAGAGCAGTTGAAACTCCGTGCGGCGGCCATGGTAGTGCATTGGAGCTGGCTGATTGGCCGATTGCAGACAGAGATTTGCTGAACTGCGTTGACCCAAGTGGATTTGAAGCACTGGCTGATGAGACGTTCCTCATCCGCGTTCGGACAAAGCTTGTTCATGACGTTTTCCTGAAATGAAGTCATTAGAATCACTTAGAACTCTAAAGCAGACGAACCAATCGAGTCAAACGCCGTACTGTTGTAGTCGCCTCCCAACTTGAGCACTGTTTCCGAGGAGTACCAAACTCACTCAATCGGTAGAATTCGACATCGGATAGCGATAGTGATGGCGCCGCATCCCTGTCCGTGAATCACCGCTTCGCCGTGCTGAGAATGTTTGGTCATCTCGGCCACGCACTTTTGCCAATCTCCTGTTCCCTAAATATGGACAATTTCACGGTTAAACTTGGTCATTTAGTTCACCTTGCTGAAGATCTTGACAGCAGATCTGGCCAGATTCTTGGGCAAGCAGTGGTTTTGATCCATCAGGGAAGCGCTCGCCGTCTCCATCAACTTGAGAGTTAACTGGCTTAGACGGGATGAACAACGTGACTTACCTTTGACTGCAGACAATGCTTATGTTGTAGTCGACTGGCTTGTGCCTAAGGTGAACTGGAAAACTACCTGAAATCAGAGAATTTAAGGACATTGGAGCGCGAGAGGAGAGAGTCTTGTGACTCATAAGCGAGCGAAATGTTGCAATGCGACGTCGTCGGCTGTTCCGCTGTTATCGGCTGACCGTTTTTTATAAAGCGTGTGCGGCTGCGGTGGAATCGAACGCTTAAAGAATGCGAGGAGCGCGGAGAGTGCGAGAGAGGCTCGAGGGTCACGACTGACCGGGAATTGATCGATTCTGAACTTCACTCCCGTAGCTTCCAAGCCTTAAATGCATTCAAGGGGCACCGCTTCCTCGAGTCCTCCCAGGCTTCCGAGTCCTTGATCGATGAAACTGTCTCAGGAAATCGATTCCAGCTGGGGAGATTCCATTCAGTATCTCCAAATTTGTGACGTTCCATTGGGACATTATGTCAAGGTCTTCCGGGGATAACCTCTTGAAATCAACTAACAAGATGAACTCCCTTTGTTGTAACTGAACCCCTTCGTTCTTAGGCTCAATCTGTTCTCCGCGCTTGGGCGTAGAAACTACAGTATAACTTAATTTACACAGGAATCACAAATCTAACAAATGAAGAACAGCACTGGCGACTAGAAGAACTCGAAAACTCGTGTGGCAATGAAGATTTCCTCAGTCCGTGGTGGTTTCTCTAAGAATGCGCGGCGTGGGTTGGTTGGGAATAAGCTGTACACTGGGCGGTCAGTTGGCTTCTTGGAGATGCAGAAATCGGTTCGGGTAGAAGATGAGACCTTCGACCGAGTCATCTCGGCATAGTTTCGCTTGCGCTTCCGCTGCCAGCAGCCTGAAAAAGTCAGATTCAGGATCTGTTACATGAGATCAAGACCCACCTTTCGCGAGCGAGGATTACGGTAATTCCGATGTGAGAAGCCAGTTGGTTCGGCGTCACGTAGCCGTTTTCTTTGACAAAGTCGTAAGTTTCATCGACGGTCTTTTCGACGCTTCGGGAACGGAGCTGGACGACCATGACGCCGGTGTCGAAGCGGTGAAGCCTGGAAGGGATCGGGGTTAGAGGTGCTGGGATAACGGGATGCTTACGATAGAGGAGATCGGATGGTGTCGAGCTTCTCGCAAGCGTTCAGGAGATCTTCGGGCGAGAGGAGTTCCATGCCTCGGGCTCGATTTATGCGGCAGTAGGCGTCAGGGAGTGTCATCATTCCGCCGCATTCCTGAAACATTAGAAAGGTCACCTCAATAGCCGAAGGTTCATCTGAGAAATCGGCCAACTCTACCCCGATAGGACCACTTACATTCAACGGCTGTTCCAGAACCGTCGTGATCTCCTGAGCCAACTTCTCGAAATACTTGGCGCCGCTCCCAAACGTCGATTTCGTCACCGGATCACTGACTCCAAGACTCAAGAGATATTGCTTGAACAGCACCGTTTCGTCGTCCGTGATCTCGCCCTTCCTCATCCTGAGCTTCTCCGTGATGCTCTTGCTCAACCCGACCATATCTCGCGCGTATTCCATCAACTTGCTCATATCTTCAAAAGCCTAAAAGCACATTCTACCGTAATCCACGCAACTTTCGGGCTCACCTGGCTGATGTTCTCGTTCGTTTTCGTGTGGTTATCCGCGAGTTTCTTCTCGATTCCGGCGATTCCGATCCCTCGATTCGTCGCTGGGGGAAGTTGGCTATTTCTGGACCCCGCGGAGCTTGAGCTTGACGAGTTCCGTTTCCAGGTTTCCCTCGCGAGCGCTTCGTTGTATTTCCGGAAGAATTCGTCCTCGCCGCCGCTGCGGAAAACGAATCTCACGGAGTTGTAGGGCGAGTGCGTGACGGGGCCGTTGTTGGCTCGGCCCCGGGCTGGGGAATGCAGGTGGACGATGACTTTTCCGCCTCGGCTGAACATGGATTTGTTGTGCTTCTCGAGTTTCTTCACGAAGGAATGGTGCAGGATTAGTCGGCAGTCCTGAAAATAGGGAATCATCAAGATCTTCGAGGCTAAAAGCTCTGTCCCACATGTTCCAGATGTGTCATCAGCAGTTGCGGTTTGGATTTCCCCCACTAATGTAATCCGATCGGATGTTTATTTCCGAATTTTGAGAGCCGCAAAAATGTGCGAACAGTTGTGCATAGAAGCTGAGAAAAACGCGACCGCAGATGATGGATTACGGTAGGAGAGATGACAGGAAGGAAGCGATTAAGGAGGAATAAATGACCCCTTAATTTTTGGTTTTTAGGAGGTTTCTAAGTGCTTCCAAAGGATGATTGATTAGGTAAGATAGACACAAGAAGTCAAACGAGGTTTGATCCCCAGAGCAATCAAAACACATCCCCACATTCCTCAGGCCTGACGCCTGACGTCAAACCCAAATTCCACAGATTGTTATCCCATGACAATCAAGCAAAACAAACATGTCCATCTGTTAATTAGGTCCCCAACCACCTGTCCCAGCGGCCCTCCAATAGAACCTTAATTTCCCAATTCCATTCTCCTTAATCCTAGTTTGTTTTCTCCTCCATTTCCCCCTTCTCCTCTTCCAAAATCAACCTCTTGTCGGAATGTGAAATTGGCCATGAAACGACAACGTCAGCGGCGGCAATTCGTCCACCAATAAGCCCCCACATGTTTGTGTCGTCATCCTATTGTCGAAAACGAAGCAAAACTTCCGCTTCCAGGCTAAACCACCCATCGTTCCAAACATCGCCGCCAACAAGCTGCCTCACATACATAATTCCCAGGCGCCTCGGACGCTTCTTGAATTATTCAGACCCTCCTAAAGCTTCCCAGCATCCAGAAATCACACAAAAAACAAGGAAGAAATTCGTGCAGAACTTACCGGATCACTGGAATCGGCCCAGATGAGGCGTTGGAGTGTCAGCGAAACGGTTCCTTGCTCGAACGCGGAGTGTTTCAGGTCACCGTCGTAGATGCCGACGTTTCCCGCTTGGCAGAGGAGATCTTCCATGGATTCGCCCGGCGTGTACCACGTGACCCGATCCATCTTCAAGTTCTGCAACGAAATCACGCGTTAAAATACGAAAATCGAGCGAAAAACGGACAAAACGCGTTAAATCAATCAAATCAGCATGGCCAACCCGTGCGGCCAACTTCAGACAATAATGGTCAGTCTAGACCCGATCCAAACCGCGAAAGTGAGACACGAAACACAGAGCAGACATATAGATTTTGAGACCGACGTGAAAAATGGTCTCGATGGCAAACAGACGCGAAAAATGGCCGAATGAAAGACTAGACAAATAGGGCTAAATAATAAATGAGAATATGCATATTCGGGACTCAGCGGAAAACGAGACTGAGACAGGCTGGAACGGACGTCAGCGCTGACACCGGCTTCAGGCGATCAATTAAGACTTGGGACGGAAGGTCGTAGACAGACTTGGTTGCCCAGAAATGAGACAAAAAAGTAGACATAGACAAACAGGATAATATGAAATAAATGGGTTTCGTTCTAGACACGCATACCACGAGCGACGATCTAGACATATTTCTGACATGTCTGGATCAAGACACCCGGATCCAAACCAGACACAAAAGGTCACAATCGCGTGTTTAGGGACCCGCGATAATGTGTCTGAAAAGCACTTTCGAGACGACACATGACAGCCGAGCTTGGATAACAAGACACAGACAAGTGCAAAGCGCGTCTAAAACCAAACCCATCACCCCAAACGCACCCAAATCAGCATGCTGGCATCGCTACCCAAAACCCACGAAATCGGACCCAGATCAACCCGAATTCGCCCTCGTATCCCAAGTCATCCTAAAGTTAAGCTGGCTGGTGACTAAGAGACTCAACGACGAGTCAACAACGAATTCGCGTGCCGAACACAACAAGTTGGGGGCCGCTGGTGGCCGACGAGGCCGAGTTGGTGGAGGCTCTGGGCGAACTCTCCGCCCCGAGGGATCCTGCGACTTTGTCGTCGTCGAAGTCGTCGCTATCGGCCCTGGGTCCCAAGGCCCCGGCATCGTCCTCCACTTCCTCCTCCTACTCCTCCTCCTTTTCTCGTCCTCTCCTCCTCTCGGGGCGTCCTCGTTGGCACACGTCAAATCCCCATCGATTCCAGTGGAACGAAGTGTGTGGTCGATGTTTAGTAAAGTTCGTATTTTCACGTATTTCCGCATTCTTTTCGGAAACATGATCTGCGACGATGAGGCGATGTTGCAACCGATTTATGGGTATTTTGGGGATCACGTCATTTTTGGGAATCTTGAGGGAATCTTGCCTTTCTGAGGATGGGGAAACAGGCGCTCTTGGCGGGCTTCACTTGGCATGTTAGGGAGTGGCTACGGTACGTATAATCGGCATGCGTCCGATCGCTTTATGCAAATTTGGAAATGTTTCTTTTTCGACCGATTTTTGGTTTTTTGTGG
>KN167608.1:57321-92358 GCA_000757745.1 Steinernema scapterisci
TTCTTGAGACTTCCACGAACCAAAGATTTTATTATAATCATTTCCCAATGTATTTACATGGGTTTCAGACAGATTTTAAAATTTCAGTTAGAAGCATGAAACCGGATTCGGCCAATGTTTACCAAGGGTTTACTGGATCAGGGGCAAGAATCTCAAACAAAACAGAGCATCGTCAAAGTGAGTTGAGTTGATTTGTTCCAACCTCATTTGAAACGGCCCACCGGAGTGAAGCCACGCCGTGTTATCCGCATCATAATCTAATTCTGGGCAATTGGCAGTAATTAGGAGACAATCCTTAACACGATTTTCCAGCCATCTCCGGATTGTAAACTTGACGCGCTTTCCCGTCATGCATGAGGCGTTGTCCTTAATACGCCAGAAGTCGATAATCTTGCCGAATTTCCAATTTTCTGGTCTACGGATGAAAAGTTCTTCAAACTGAGGCTGCTTCAAGAACGGGAAAAAAAACCTCCGAACAGTCACTACCATCTCACACAATCGACCGGATCGTGCTACTGTGGTGAAACTGTTTCAGAAACTGGATTTCAGCTGGGAGGAATCTAGCCAAAATTACCAACTTAGTGAAGCGCCACTTTGTGAAGATGAAATCTTCTTGGGGTTACGAATCAATAGCTAAGGTGAATCTCCGTACGAAGTTCTGTCTTTCCAAAACTTTCTTTTCAAGTTCTGGGTTCATAGTTTTAGTTTCGGGTCTCGAATAGAAACGGACACAAAGCGATCCATCACCTCTCTTGTAATTGAAAGCTCTTGTTCCCGAAGTCGATTTGCTTTCGGCACCTTGGCGCACAAAATGTTCGCTAAAGGTGATTGTTCCGTCGTATCCTTGGGTTATGGAGAACTCAAAACGGCGATCATAGGCAAGAGCCCCAAATCCCGCAAAATTCCCGGCGAGTTCGGACGTTTCCTCGAGAGAGTCGTTGGAGAGAAGGGGGAAGAGGCACTCGTAGAAGGTGACTGGGAGAAGATCCATGGTTGGTCGATGTGATTATGAACACTTGGGTCCTTAAATATTCGTTCGGGAAGATTCGACGCATCGTAATGCTCATCAGCATCGCGAATTTCGAATTGAACATGATGCCTTTAAGAAGCATCGTTTCCTCTGGCCCACCCAAATGCACCCAGATACAGCTTGATTTTCATAAAGTGATTTTCATACCATTTTTCACTCTATCTGATGTTGTGGCGCCGCGGGTGGGCCAAATGTCGGCCACCACCTCATCTTTTCAAGGCAGTTGTCATTCTAGTATAGGAAACGATTCTTGCATGAATTGTGGAGCAGTCGGCAAACTGCGTCAGAGATTTATTTCGACGAACAGCGCGCGCTTCAACCCCGCGAAGAAGAACAATACAAGCAGGATTTGGGGCAGTAGTGTCTGGCCAGAGGATGGCTGCAGGCGCCCTTTTCGGAGATGTCCTTGCAGTTCACTTTCAACGAGTTCACGCATACTGTGCCTAGAATGGAACAAACGGGTAAAACTCGGCCATAAGGGATGGAAAGGACGTACCAGAACAGTTCTTACATGTCAGAGGACAAATTTTAAGATAAACTCCCGGTTTCGATCTGCACGTGTCGAAGGAGACGTCGGAGCAGAATTCGGGTTGAGTGTCGACGCATTCTGGAACAGTTTCCATAAGCTCACTATCAAATGTAGTCATAGAATAGCCTGGAAATTAACTTAGATTTGATCCATGAGCAAACTCCAGTATTTGTTTGTTCTGGTGCTTTTTAGGCATGTGAAAGTGGTTGTTTGTATTTGGATTGTTCTGCCTTTCCGAAATATCACTTTTTCGGGTGACCTGAAAACACTGAAACGCTTTCACGTGAGCGCTTGCATTAACTGTTTTGCTTTGTCTGTCGTTCTGGACACGTGCAGGAGGCCAAAAACAAACACTTGAACGTAGTCATTTTACCCGTCCCACTGTAGTTGCACGTGCAGGATTCTGCGCGGTTATGAACGCAGAATTACTAATGAATACCTTTGAAGTCGTCGTAGAACTCCTTGAAATTAACCGTTTTTTGGGTTAACGCATCAGAAGGAAGTGCTGGAGACATCTGCTTTATCGTGTTTTGGGAGCTCGGTAGGCGAGTGGGGTCGGTTCCAGCGTGGTAAGCGCTTCTTGAACAATAGTCACAAAGTCTCGAAAAATGGCGAAGTGATCTATGTTTGCAATAAACTTGAAACACAGTTGAACACGGTCTTTGTGCGTTTTCTGAAACATCGGCTTCAAACATTATGAAAAGGAAGGTTCGGAGTTCACCCTGACAGTGTCCACACTCCTTACAAAAGCTGTTGACATAGGCAATGTTGCACAAGTACTTCGAGCAATAAGGGACAATATTCCGGCAGTTCAGATATGTCGCTAAACCGCATGGGACTGCAAAATAGCAGAAAAATAGAAACCGGAATCGACGCATAACAACAACACAAGATCTGAACATTAATGTGAGCACAGGGTGAACCTGATGACGTGACCCTAGAGGAGGCTGGGGGTGCTTCTCGCGGACTCAAGTGCTTCCGCAAGGTGTCAGATAGAACATGTCCACCTGTAAATAGGATGACAGACAGAAATTCGCCGGCGAATTTTCAAAGCCAGGAGAGGAAATTCTTAAAAGCCGTTTTAGGTGTTTTCCTCGTGTGCATCCTGGCGCTGTCTTTGTGAAACCGAGTCGAGACAAAGACCCAGGAAAAAATGCGCTATTCTTAGAACTCATTGGAAGGCTGCTGAATTCATGCTGAAAAACTTGTCCATGAGATGCTCCATAGTAGTCAGACTAATCTCTAGCTCTTATTTGCTCATAAACTGCGGCGCGTTCGACGACCTGACCCACTGTTTGCCTTTGACATTTGACAGCATTAACAGGTCTATGTTGCAACGCGGTCATAAACTTGCAAACAGTGCCTCTCGAGTTCCTTGCGGAAGCCGTTGTCGCCGCCGTTGCCGCGTCACAAAAAAGATTTGTTTCTGAACTTTGCAACCGACTCCTCCGAATGCCACTTTTCCCACTTTGTGTTCCGTGTTGCTCACGACGACGTGCTTCTCAAGGGCCAGCCAGCGTTCGATTCGAGGCAACCGGTGATAGGTCTTAAACAACCGTCTTCTTAGCGACGCCTATGCAGTTCGGGTAAACAAAAACATCACGCTCGACCCTGCGAACTTTTCCCAATCGTGCATAGAAATTAAGTCCCGGCGTAAATTTCAGACTCTGTGTTGACTTCCTTAAATTAAGCCTGCTTGGCGAGGCCAACGGCCGTGTGCCGCGCGTCGGTGTCAACTCTTGGTTCCTTAATTTCACTTTAATTCTTAATCGAATGCGTCTTTTCTCTTTCTCCCTTTACGTCATTCTGTTCCATGTGACGCTCGAGACCGTTTTTGTGAGTCCAAACTGGTCGTCGAAGTCTCCGTTCCATAAACTGTTTCATTTCGGGAGACTCTCGCTCTCGAGATGTTTACTTTAATTGTCCGTTTTAGCGAAAACAAAAAAATTCAGTCCTGTTTACCGTTGCGCATCTGAACTGCTTCGTGAGAGGTTATCATAGTGGCCCGACCAAAGGTAGAACATCTCACCAATTCGTGGTGCGAGTCACTCAGCAAACAAGAGCGCTCTAAATTGGAACTGCCGACCGGTGGTCAACTGTGGTTTTGTTGCATTTTGGGGATTGGGATGCTTATTTACGGACAATGCCTTGTGGGGACAAATGAGCTCGGTAATATCTTGAGGGTTTAAACACTGTCTTCTTGCTGGATTAGCAGGATTAGCAGGCATATTTATTATGACATTGAGGATTACTCATTTTTGAGTTTCCGGGTATCATGTGAAACAATCCCATGATAATATTACCTTTCTGCACTGTTTTACAAAGTTGGTATTTTCGAAGAAATTAAGGAAGATCAGCTGTAAGCTTAATAAACGCCCTTTTTCAGCTCTTCCATCAGTGAAGACATTCCAAATTTAAGAACTTTGAAACTGCCCTAAGTGGTTGGAAGTTCTAAACTTTTTAGCACAATCTGGACACGCATTTTAAACTCTGGTGTTCTCTCTACAGACTCTTGTCGTGCTAAGGGGCCTTCCAAAATGACGTGTCTCCGACAGAAATGACGTGTCTCGACAATTCCAATTACCTTTTCGTTCAGCTTCGTTTTTTGTCGAACCGTTTGCTTCTGATCGCCAAAGAGACTCCCGCGCGCGCAAACAAACCCAGAGAGGACAAGTTAAGAGGTCAAATCTTAAAGGAACCAGTAGCTCCTCCTTCTTCTTCTTGTTCTTCTTGCTAGCCCATAAGTGGTGATCACCTGAGGAGCGGGCAATTCGCTGAGGAGTTTCGGTTATATATTTGGAGTGTAATATGGTTGTAGCACTCTTAAGCCAGTCCGTGTTTCATTCCGCGGCTCCTAGGTTGTCTGCACGCACCGCGTAGCTCAAGGTCTTCGGGGTCGTTATTACAACCTATCATAAGCATCGTGCAGAGAATCACGTTCAAGTTTCTTTTTCGTTTTTCCAGTTTAAACTCTGTTCTCCGTGTATTGCGTAACACCTTATATAATAACAGTCGTCTTCAGATTGCGTCACGCCGCCTCGAGTAAGCATTAATCGGCACCCGAGTGTGAGGGTCTGGCCTGCGATTAGCTGAACTTTCTACTTCATCAACGTGATTCCTTGTAGGCTCGCTCGGTCTCTCTCTCGCTCGCCCGGTCACGCTGCTCCGCCGCGGCCAGCATGACCAGCTCTTATTCTTCCGCTGTTTTTGTAGCAATCGGAATATATGTGCAGTGTGCTTTGTCCGACTACAAAAACGGTGGTTTTTGTCTCGACTGTCTACAAGGTGTGAAAGGTAAACGCGGCGAATGTTCGCGCGAAGAAGAAGACCACAGATGATCAATCACTCAGCGATCGAGCACGAAGCGTTCCACTTGTAATCTGTCCGTGTCGAGCCTCTCAAGGCCTTTATAAACCCCGTGTTGCGCATGATCACACTTCCTCGAAGAAGAAAAAGTCCTTTTTGCGGACAACTTGTAAGCGGACTGTTTTCAGCGATGTTGTTTATTCAAGCTATTGTGATATTTGCGGTTTACGCCGCGTACGAGGATCGATTCAGCGAAGCCAGCGAGATCAGAGGTCGATTATTCGACGGCGGTCCTGCATACAGGTAAGTGTTGAAGATATCCTCATTTAGCCTTTTGAATACCCTCTTCACCTAATCGTTTGTTCTCGTTTAGCTCATACGGTTCAAGAACACCGGAACTCTTTAGACTGCGGAAAAGGACGAATTACCGAGTGTATTCCGTGAAATCCAACAATTTTGCAACGTTCCTAAATCCAGGCAGTGGAGCTTCACCGTTCAAAAGAAAAAGGTCAATTTCGAACGCTGTAGTGGAGACAGGTGAGTTCTGAAAAGGAGGAGTTTGTGTACTATGCCCTATATTTTAGCAAGCTGCAACCATGAAAACCTTGTGGAATGCACAGAATACGATAGCGACGAGAAAAAATGTTGGGTCACTTATGGCGGTATGAGGTGTTGTATCTGCACGGGGCGGCTGAAAATGCTACGGAGGAGGAAGTGGCTGCTGTGGTAGAAACAGCGGCGATGCTCAATCTTCGACAATCGATCTCTTGTCATCATCCTGTAAATTTTGTACATAGGCCCGTAATCAATAAAAAGTGTCACTTACACACAAAGTTGTGTTAATGAAGAACTGCACGAGAACCCCCTCAAACGACTTTCGAAGCTTCTTTAGAACATCGCGCATCGATGTCAGCACTCAGACGGCTGCAGTCCCTTTAGGACAACTTTAGGGACAAACTGGCTAAAAATCATCGTAAGCGGACAAAACAAAGTGGTCTGTGCCCATTTGAACAAAGTTTACTGGTCGCCAGGACAATGGGCTGTCCAGCACTTTGTCCTAAAGTTGCTGAAGAAGGTTGTCTAGGAACTCGGTTGCTCGCGATCTTTACAATGATCCGGAATGAAGTTATATCATGAGGTTCTTTTTGAGGAAATGATATTGAAATGTCTTATTAAGCACACAATACTTCCATTATTGTCTACGATAATTCCTTTACAAAAAGACCTCATATCTGCTTCCTCTTGCTATCAACAAGGAACTCCTTCACGTCCATCATTCCTTCGAAGAAGTCGAACGAGCACCCAAGATCAAACTGCAGTTCCTCCTTCAAACACGGCCCTGATCGCCAGAAGAAATACTCGCCGTCCACTTCCGACACCTGGAACGAGTTTACGGGTCAACGAGTAATTATGGAAGCCACCATACTTGGTAGTTCTTGAATTTGATGCACTTGTTGTTGTTGGCCGGTTTCTTCGAGATCACATAGGCGCTTGAAGCCTGGTTGCAGTAGATGGGGCAGTAGACACGTGTTGTGTTGTCCTCTCGGGCGAAGTCCTAAATTATTGCAAGGGTATTTAGTTGCAGAACAACTCTTTACACTCACCGAAAAGCATCCTTTTCCTTTTGGAGCGGACTCGAAGTCGGCGGCGTCCGGTTTCTTCATAAGCTTTACAGCACACTTCGCGTCCTCGCCTTCTTTTTCCGCGATGCAGGTGAAAACGCGCATCTCTAAATAAAAACGTTCGTTAGGTGTCAATGTTTGTTTTCATACGGTTATGAGAGGAAATGATAGAGGCGCCCGGTGGTGGACAGAGGCATAGCGCCAGAGCAAATAGGGAAAACAACCTACACGACAGGGACATCGCCGACACTGTTGGGTCAAAGTGGACGTCGGTTCACTGAACGTGGTGTGGAACTGAAATTAGGTCATCAAACAAGTTGATCCGTTGAAAGATTCGAAGTTAAGTTAGAAAACCAGGATCGCTGGGAGTGACTCAAAACATGGAATTTCGTCGGAAGAATGAAAAGACCAACAAAAAGATTCGAAAGGAAATTCAGTTTAGCGCTGTGATCAGAGGTTGCCAGGCACTGATAAGTTCAGCAGTTCAAGTCAGCATTTAGAACAGAAACTACGCGCGAACGAAAAGGGCTTTGCGGAGAATTAAAACCTTCAAAAAAGAAAACATCAAGTCTGTCAATGGCTATGCAACAAACATCTTTGAGATCATTGCGGATGCTTACGCTAATTAGCCGGAAGACCGTAAGCAGCCAAACGCATGATAACCGGAAAGGTCCTTAAGCTTGTCCGTTGACGCAGAAAACGTGCTCGAACACAGAACATAACAAGCCCTTCCGTGCAACAAAGGTCAGCTTTGCTCTTTCGCGCAACTTTTTCCGATTCCAAAAATTGCCAATTTGCAAAACTCGACACGTCAGCAGGTTGATCACAGACAGACGCTCCAACGCAAAGTGCAAGGAGTCAGTGTATATCACTCAATTATCTTGCTGTTTTCTTAATTTAACGAATGTTCCGTAGATTGTTGAACTAATCCACAACAGAATTATCGAATCGTACTTATTGCTGACGTCGTTGGGATAACACGTATTCTAGACCCCGTTGAGCGAAAGGGTAGAAATATCCTGAGGAGAACATCGCGAATGGCGGAGCTGGTCGCGCAGAGGATCCACGGATTCGCACTGTACATGACGTCCAGTAGAGGGTAGCTAAATCATCTTCGTTAGGCACCAAAATGTATGATTCATTTCCATACCTGAGGTCGTTGAGCCACATAACAATGACGGTGTCCCCGCGCTTTGAGGCGATAATTGTCCAAACTTGGTTGATCGCGTTGAGGGTGAGAATGGCGAAGATGAAGAATGAAGACAGGAAAAGTCGGATTTCGACGGCCTGTTTTTGTTGCATTCCCTGGAAAGAAACACATGAAATCATTTTCTATTTATATGCTCTATTCTGCTCGTTCTTTTTCCGAAAATTTCCGAGTATTGGGGCAATAAATCTCGTTAAGCCAATATTCGGAATAACTTATGGCCGCTTTTCAACGGTTTAATAAGAAGGTTCTATTCAGGCGAGCTCCTTCTTTTTATCGAAAAAAACAGCTGTTTTCATTACTTACGTGCTTCATCATTTTTCGAGATATAGAGACAGCGGTTGCTATATAGAAAATGAGGCAGATTACGGTAGCTGCAAGCGTCAAAGATCCGTCGACGTAGGATAACAGCTAAAAGAGGTTCCTGGTTATCGCAAACGCAAGCTCTCAACCCCACGTACCTGAGTAGAAGTATCGTCTCCTCCCAATCGGATGGTTTCATTGTTTGTTCCCATGGAAAAGTGCATGTCATAATTATTGAAATTCAACACAATCGGCAAAACGGCCGCAAGCGGAAGTATCCATGCGAGGAAGCGAACACCCACCATTGGCTTAGATGCCCAGAACTGAAATACGCAAAATCACCTGCAAGGACATGCCGCCGGCACTTACTGATTCATAATGCATCGGGTAAAATGCGGAGGTGAAGCGGTTGAACGAAAGCAGAATGTTGCCCATGTAGATGACAGCTTTGAGGTAGTAATGGAGACCGTTCGTGAACCACGGCAGGATGTACCATAGAGCGTTTCCTTCTTTCAATACGAAGTCGAGGTAGCGGTATTTTCGAAATCGCATGAGGAGAGTGAATTCCAAGGCGAGCAGAATGTCGGCGATTCCCTGAAAGACGTCGTATAAACCGTGTGAAACTGTATTTACGAACTTACATGGAAGACGATCAGGGTGAAGAACGAACCTCTGAGGTGGGGCGACGATCGGCGAAATCTGAGAATTGCGAAGACGACGATCACGTTGAAAATCGTGCTGAGGAAGATGAATGCGAGCAGAGCAAAATGCAGCGCTGGCATCATACGAAATGAACCTGAAAAAGAGAGTCACTCACTGCGGCCACGTTCAGGGAAACGATTTTATCGATACGGAAAGACAGTAAATTGTGGAAATGCGCAAAGACGGCTGCTTTTCGACTCGCGGTGACGCATGCGCCTAACTCTCGGAACGGAGTGTCACTCCACGCAGGAGGGTCTGGAGCGACCCTACGGCGTTTAATAGAAAATTGCGCGAAGGCGGGACGCAAAAAAGTATTTTTAGGTTAATGATCGTGGATGCACAAAATGAGGTAGCCGGCTAAACACAAAGCCTCCGACCGGCCACACGCAGGCCGGAGGACCGGAAGGGCAAATAAAACACGTACGGTGCCTGAACTCCGATCCGCGAAGTCGTCGCTCTCGGACAACCACGCAAGTAAGTGGACTTTGACGGTAGCACGTGAGAATCTCCCAGGAGCCGTGTTGATCGCGTTTGACAATTCCCATATTGTACTCTGACGAATATACATGCGAATCGAATAGCCCGGCCGCTTGCCCCTTGAACACGCATCCGGAAGGTTAAATACGGCCCTAACGGAAACTCAAAAAGCCCAAATGGCCTCCATTTCAAACAGCAAAAAGCGAGCAACGTCTCCACGTGGGTTTTATCCCCGTTTTGCCAACCTGTACATACAGGACAAGAATAAATCAAATAAAACTTAATTCGCTTACATCCCTCAGAGCAAAAGATAAACTTGTAGATTGATACAAACAAGATCGTTAACAACGGTCAAAACGAGGTTAATCTGTGTCAGCGGCTCATGCTCCTTTTTGTAGGCTGCGTAACCAAGAAAGGAACCCTCAGAAATTGGGACATAACGATAAATAGATTTCATGTCCCTTCAAAGGGCGCAGTAGTTGAAAAACGAAATTGCATGAAAACTCGAAAATTGGAATGAAAACCACTTGTATGCCAAGAATTCAAAGGATGCTAAGATCACCGAAAACCCCAAAAATGTCGTATAATCAAAACATGAATTCTCCGAAATTTTGAAGGTAAAGCACAAGTAGAGAGTGTTACATCAATCCTTTATCACTTAAATTTTTCGCAGAAAGGCAAAAGCTACCGCGAAGGACAACTTTCAGCTGTACCTTCAAATGCCAAATCTCGGAATTAACCCTCGGAAATAAAATTGAGGTAGACGCCAAAAAGCAAAAACAATTAGAAAAATATCCACGAACCGCGTAATGAATGAGAACCAAACATCCGTCGCGAAGCGCCGTGAAAACATGGAAACAAACGGATCTATTCGCAGGGCATACTAAAAGGTTTACTGTTTTATAGCGCAACGACCCCACAGAACAATTTCAATTTTCAACACCTTCCTGTAGCTGATGCAGCAAACTTCAAAATAAGCTCCTCGAAATACACGCTGCGAGTCCGATTCTTGAAAACCGCCAATCTTGTCGGAATAAATATCTCCTTGTTGATTTTTGAAAACTACAAGAGCTTGGACAATCTAGATTGGGAAACAAACAAAGTCACTGGGTGGACGTGCCTTTCGCGATGTCGCCTGGCTTGCACGCAAGGCAATGACGATTGATCTCTGGGACAACTTCTGATGCGTATAAAAAAATTGAAAAAGGGCAACTGTTCAACGGGAAAAAAGATATATATGCCGGATGAGGTCACGAAAACGCGGAACATAGACACTCTCTTGGTTCTAATAGCGAACCTTGACGACCAAATTAACAGCTATCAGACGCACCCATAAAGGTTCTGCTGAAGTCTGAAACCTCGTTTACACTACGCCTCCACCAGTCAGTTAATTGATCGTCTTGTTTTTGTAGAACGATTTTCCCAATTTAGACATATTGCTCACTCAGGAAGCGGAAGCGAAACAAGTAGCACAATGACAGACTGACGAAAGAAACAAAGATGAGCACAAAATTATGTAATTGTTGCAAAATATTTTCTACAAAAAAGCAACGAAACAAGCGCAAAAAACAAAATGGCTTTCACTTTCAAGCGACCGCTTACGAACAATTGCGTGCTTTATTTAATCATATAAGACAGGTGTGGCCGACCAGGCCAGTTACGGGTAATGGTCGAAAACATCTGTAGTATACTTAGATTATTGGTTTCTTTCTGCTTGGAAAGTCTAATTGATGTTTTAGACAGATAATT
Source organism: Steinernema scapterisci (assembly GCA_000757745.1). Lineage (NCBI taxonomy): Eukaryota > Metazoa > Nematoda > Chromadorea > Rhabditida > Steinernematidae > Steinernema > Steinernema scapterisci. The sequence continues at coordinate 68,247 of KN167608.1, forward strand.
GGTGGCTAACTTTTTGTAGGCTTGTTTTGTCTGTAGCCGTCAAGCACTTCCTTAGCAATGCAAAAACGTCCGAAGCAGTCATTCAACGGCCACTGATTACCGAAATGTAAAAAAAATTCTGAAACTTTGTTCACGTAGGAGGCACTTGGAATTTCACACGTAAAGTCCAATTGTTATCATTGAAACATGAGCGGTTAAAAGTTCACCTGAAACTGCTTCTTGGCTTTTCCCATGCTTGTTCATAGACACAGTACGCGTGAATAGCGGTAAACAAACCATTTTCAATTTTTAAGGCCAGCTGCTATTTATATTCTTGATTTAGCCAAGTGCAGCGCTAGCGGTAGCTGGTTTTTCTGCATTGCTGGCCATCTGTTTTGGTTTTTCTCGCGAATCCTGCTGCATGCGATCAGCGACCATGCCGTCGTTTCCACGAAACGGAAAGCGGTGTAAAGCGTTGCTCAAATATTCTATTTTAGTCTCGTCCCGCTCGTTATTCTATGAACGATCAATGTTACACTGCGGTGAACCTTGCCCGTCGGTTGACATTCCGAGATGGTTTCGCCTATAAAAGACCAGCGTGTTCTGGAGCAGTCAGCACATCGCTTCCTCTGCCCTTTCCATACCGCTCTCGCTACCTTCTCTGCAATGCTGAAGATCACTTCCACTTCCGGTGAGCCGACCACATTCCTTTCCAGTAACCAAATCCTTATTTCAGTTATTCTTCTCGTCCTCGCTTTGATGGCCACTCAGTGCTCCTCCTCCGCTCTCCTGGACATGTACGAGCAGCTCCAGCGCAAGGCTATGGCGGCTAACATCGTTCTCAAGGATCAGCCTATTGCTCTAGATGTTCCGGATAAGCCAGTCACTGAAGCCCCTAAGCCTGTTGAACCTCATTTGAAGAAGCTCCGCAAAGGATACAAGCTTCCCATCCACGGTCTCGACGTTGTCACCAACCCTCCCGTCACCGTGCAGCACAAGCCTGGTCAGACTAGCCTGAAGTCGGCCGCTCACATTCTGAACCGCGTCAACTCCGTATTGCTTCGTATCTAGATGTCGTACCTTTATGTCATAAAAATTACGGGTACGTAGAATTTGTACAAATTTTTAAAATGTGATAATAAACACAGTTTAATTTTTCCCAACATGCACTATCAACAACTGTACTGAGATTACAACGATCTCCATTGAAAGCCATTTGAATGAATAATGTGAGAAATCTAATTTTTTAAGGGTTTTTTTGGCTATGAGCTACTTCCAAGTTCCCATGTCTGCAAGACGTTTGTCTGGCTGCCTCATTCCCAGAAAACCTGCAAACCCAAACGTAGAAGTCGACTTTGCAAAACTTGGGCAGCTTCGATTCCACAGTTTTGTTTCAAAGACCGAATCCTGCGATCTCCGAAATTGCTTTGTTTCCCAAAGTTCGGTCTGCAGAAACCGTTCTACCCGAGAAACTTCGTGATGAAGCGGGCGAGATCGACGACAAAGTTCAGCGGTTCTGTAGTGTAACAAAACGGAAACGCAATCAACTGACGCAGGCCTAAAATTAGAGTTCAAATCCTGTGACGAGAATGGTCTGTGGACTTTGCCGCGCAAAATGGTGCCTTGCAGTAAAACGAGGAGAAGTAGAAGCGCTTGAATCTCAACCAAATTCCCATCTTCTTTGAAAACCTGTCTTCTTTAATGTAAAAATTAGAATCGAATCAACTGCCAAAGTATCCGTTGTGAATCAGATCGATGGAGATGCGTCAAGAGAGAAATTTCGTCAAAGGCGACCAATTTAGAATGTTGATGTTTAGTATCAATTGAAAGCGAATGGGGGGAACAAACATTTCACGCCGTGACAATGCCTAAAATAGACAAAACAGAATGTTTCTTGCTTAACAGAATGCTTATTTGTTTCAATAGTTCCTTTACGGACATGTCTAACACTTTTTGCTAGTTTCTCTGAGGTCTTCTTGAGCTATCGGTAGTATTGGATCAAGTAGTAAGTTAATTGACTCTCTGGCTAAACGAGTACCCAACTCATTAGCTATGTCCTGCAACGCCTTTTGCAGTAGCACTTTGGCAGCCTAGGCGCAATACAAAAGTAACTGCAGCCGTCCAAATGCAGCAAACTGAACCATGCAGTGGATTCGCTGCTCCCGATATTCTGCCTCCACCTACAACGTGGATTAAACCTTTCCCTTAACAACCACCAAAATTTTAAATCGCTTTGTAGCTCGCTTCTCACCAAACATCAGATCTTATAATCTTGTGCACATTTTCAAAGCGAATTTGTACTATTGCGGTTTGCAGGCCCTAAATATAACCAAACATGTTTTCTGATACCTTTCCGTTCATAATTTAGTTGATTTTATGAACAAAGTTCTTGGAGAACTTTGTAAGGATTGGAAAGTGCAACAGAAGCACAGAATCTGCGACTGCACAGTGCGGAGCAGAGCTTGAGACGAAGAGACAATGCGGTTTCCAGACGTTTTTTGTAATGACTGCAAAACGAGTTTTTGGTCGCAACATTCCTTCTGACGTTGATGAAAGTGACAATTTGGGAACCAGTGAGACTAGAATCTATCAAACGAATTGCCATCTTATTGTTGTTTTGGGTCAACGTTCGCCTGTTCCCACGCGTGTTTCCCCTTAAAACTAATTAAAAATTGATCCCAAAAAAGCCGCATTGATTGGGTTGAATGTCAATGGAGCTGGAGGGATGTGTCATCACGGAGCCGACGGTACAACACGGAACTAATCCGCAGATCAATTCGGTTCTTGATGAGGTGACAGTGTAACTGGAAGCGCGATATAACAACAGGTTCGGACTGAGGTATAACGCGGTGTAAGGGCAGCGGATTTTTGTGGTCTCTAATGAGCAAGCCAGTGAGGCTGTTGGAAAATTCGTCCGGCCGGCGGCGGCGCCCTTCGCCGGATCGAGCGATCATGTTTTTGATTTTGGGCGGAACTTGATTCTCGTGTTGCTTGTTGTTTGAATGAATGAATCGCGGCGTGCTGTCGAACTAGATCCATTTTGGGCAGAGTTGCTTTTTTGACTGAAGCCGAAATTTGTTATTTTTCAGACGATGGGCTTTGTTAGTGGCGCCGACGACTTTTCCTATCCTCTTCAGTACCGGGCGAACGAAGTCCCCAGAGTCTCCAAGGCGATTCTCTTGGGGTTGCAGCAAATGATGGTCTGTGTCTCTGGACTGCTTGTGGCTCCGTACATTGTTTCTGAGAAGGCTTGCGCTGGCCAGGCTGAATTAGGTTTGAGGGCCAAATTGATTTCGACCACGTTTGTTGCTGCGGGTGTTGCAACCATCATTCAGAGCACTTTTGGATTGCGGTAATTATTATCAGTGATTTTCTTTTAGTTCTGGATTTGTGATTTCAGTTTGGCCGTGCTGCAGGGACCCTCGTTTGCCTTTTTCCCGCCTCTCATCGCGTACTTTTACGAGCGCAGCAAGGAGTGCAAAGCGACCGTTCGCGATTTCGTGCCCGAGGAGGAATGGCTGTCCAAGATACAAACGGTAGGGAGGCATGATCGGACGGTTATTAAAGATTTGTTTTAGCTTGTGGGATGCCTTGTTTCCGCTTCCGCTATGCTGATCATCGTGGGAATGACGGGAATGGTGGGCGCAATCGCGAAGAATCTTGGACCAGTGACCATAACTCCTGTGGTTCTGCTCCTCTGTCTCTCCAACGTTCCACTAGTCGTGGAGAAAGCAAAGCTCCATTGGATCTCCATTTCCGAGTACTTGTTCCTCATGGTATTCGTGCTCTACTTGAGCGAATGGCAGGTGCCGCTGCCGACGATCAAGAACCGGAGACTAGGAGTTACCAGAGTTCGACTGTTTGGTGAGTTTCCGGTAGGTAAAATTGGTTTGTTCCAATGTTTCATGCGATCGTTTAGTACCTGATGTCGATGTTTCTCGCCTGGTCTATCTGCTTCGTCATGACAATTACCGGAATCGAGCCCTATGGAGGCCCCGCCAGAACCGACAACAATGATACACTCGCTGTACTGTACGACGCTCCTTGGATTTACGTACCTCATCCAGGTATATACTTCAATGCAGGCTTTTATGAACATCAGTTATCTGTTTGTTTAGGTCAGTTCGGAATGCCGAAATTCGACTTAGGACTCTTCCTTGGCTTCTTCGCGTCGTGCCTTTGTTGCTTATTCGAGAGCCTGGGGAACTACGAGATCGCTGCAAAGGTCTCCGAAGAAAATACGCCCGATTCCGCAACTGCCAATCGAGCCATTATAGCAGAGGGATTAGGCTGTGCGATCGCCGGTTCTATGGGTATTGGTGTCGGAGTCACCACGTACAGCGAAAACATTGCCGTTTTGAAAATCACGAGGGTGAGTACTTCGTTTTCGGTCATTTAATACCTGGTTGGCCTGTTTTTTTTTTGTTATTATTTTATAATCCGGGTGTCCTTAGTGAACGAAACTCAATAATCCTTCAGCAGTTTTTGGTCCAGTACAATATTCAATCCATAATTTCGCTTATATAATTTTCATGTTTTGAAACCGTTCGTTTAGGTTGCAAGCCGCGTCACCCTTCAGCTCGCCGGAGTTTTCCTAATCGTGCTTGGCTTGTTTACCAAGTTTGGAGCCGCCATCTCCACTCTTCCACCCGCCATGATCGGCGGAATCCTTGGCATGGGAGTCTCCATGATTACAGGTGTGGCGCTATCGAATTTGCAGGTTGGTTCCTTCACTCCGTTTCTTAGTTTCCCGGCCATTTTCAGTACATCGATCTCAAGCTCTCGCGTAATCTAACCATCGTTGGAGTGGCCGTAATCAGTGGTCTCGGTATTTCCAAATATTTTGAAGAGAATCCTCTGCATACAGGTCTTCGCTGTCGATCAGACTGTGTTGACTGTTTTCTGATGCTTCAGGTCTCGACGAATTCGACCGAGTCTTCAATCTGCTCATCCAAATCCAAATGTTTGTCGGCGGCACTGTCGCGTTTTTCCTGGACAACACCGTCGGAGGTAAGCGAGTTGAGGAGGACTGGGAGATATCGTGAGTCCGGGTTTTCAGGCGCCTCTCGACGCCAACGAGGATTAAGAGAAAAGACCAAGGCCGAAACGTTTCCCGATGCGCTACCTCGCGAACGAGATGGATACGCGTTCCCAGACTGCATCAATAGGTGGGGTTGACATGGAAAGTATAACGACCAATTTCTTTAGGTTTCTGCTCAAATTCCCCGCCCTCACAAGATTGCCTTTCATTCCGTCGCTATATAAAGTGGAAGAAGCGTTGAAATGCGGAGCTCCCATTCCTCATCACATTGCCACTCCCGACGAAACGAATAATTATGTGGCTAATGTGAGGATAAGTTAACTTATCGGATAACTTAACTGATACGTAAATAAACCTATACACCTGAATTAAGGAAGGGACAAGGCAAGTTCAACAGTTGACGTTGCTGGTTCGTAGCGGCAAGTCGCTGATGGGCTCCAAATTGGCGATCTGAGATTTGTTAATGGAAGGTATTCGTCTTGACCGGTCTCTTAGCGAAAAACCTGAGTACCTCACAACCACGGCCAGATTTCGAAATCATTACGAAACAGTTTCGGTGGTTCGTTCGTTGTTGGTTAGTTCGTTCAAAGTCGCGGTTGGCCGTTCGTAGCAGTAAGGTACTGGGGCTACGTGTTGCCGAGTTTCTTCTGCCGCCGTGACGGAAACTCGTCCGCATCTGTATAATTTCGTGATCCGTTGCCGCTCTTGGTGCATGCGCGTGTTTGGTGTTTGTGGTCAGAGCCACCTAATGTGCGGCGCGGTGTTGGTAGCTCTTTAGTCAACGCGTCCGATTCCTCTTGGCACCATGATCACCGCCTTTAGCGTTGCCGTGTCGTTTCATCTGTTTGTGTTCAATATCTTGTAAAACTGTCAATTTAGAGTCGCGACTTGCAAACACAATGCCTAACCGGGACTACCCCTGCTTCACCCAGGCAGTTCCGCCTGGTAACAATCCTTACCTGCCCTTCAACCCCGAGGAGCCGGATGGTTGGCATTACGTAAGTTCCATGTGGTTGTGTTCTTGTTCTCTAAACACAAGATCTCTTCAGGATGGCGTAATAATCCCCCGAGTCTTCATCGACGGGAAGACCATCAAGGAGCGCGAGAAGGCCATCAAGAAAATTGCCAAGGCACACCGCAAGTGGATGAATGAACATCGCAAACGGCACGAACAAGAGATTCTCATTGAACGAGAAGTCCACCAGCTCGCTGTCAAGAAGCAGTACCTGAAGAACGACCAACTCGTGAAGTCCTTGTGCGATGAACTGAGAAAGAAGCGCTGGCTTGAGTACAACACTGCAAAGGATACCAAGGCGGCCAGGTAAGCTTTTTTGAGGTTGAAGTGCGTCTGTTAATTTACGTGTCCTTTGCCAGGAAGGCGTGGACCGAACCGGATTTGACGCAGCCGCCCTGGTACGAAGCGCGTATCACCCGCTACGACATGGAGGAAAATGCCATCCCGGTTGAGGAATATGCGATGCCGGAAGACCCCGTTCAACCGCATCGCCATGGGGTTTTGCCGAGACGTCAAGCCCCCGTCCAGCCTGATTACTCGCCGATGATCGCGGCTTCGGCGCCGTCAGCTCTCTCGGCTGGTGGAATCCCCATCTACGACGCGTACCACCCGGAACCTCGCAACGCCGCGCCTCCTCCTGAAGTGGAAGGAGGCAACATGTACGCCGCTGCTTCGAGATTTTTCCCGTAGGATGTTATAGATTCAATCACATAGATCTTATTTGTTAACATGATATTTGTTTTGTTACTCCGTTTTCAATATATATTTATTTGTCAGGCGGTGCATAAGTACTCACGTAGAACCGATAATCCATAGATCGATCCCACTTTTTATTTGATTGGGCGAGCTGCACTTTGCTGCATGATGTCATAATAGGAAATTACGCGGCATTTTATCAAATATGGCTGTTGCCAGTGGGGAACGTATTTCCTGTCGCGATCAACAAACTCGTCGTTCGGTATTTCTGTTTGTTTCTTGTCTGGTTGGGTGTTCGCATTTCGGAAGCCGTTCTCTCCACTGTTCGCTTGTTTGCGTGTTTCATTCGTGATCATACAAAGTCGCGTGCCGCGTGTTCGTTCTGTCGGGTAAATAAATGATGTTGCGATTTTTTCGTTCAGATCGATCGTCCACTTTCTAGCCTCCATCAGTTCCGTGCCTGCTCGGTGATCCCATTATGGGGTTTGATAGTGCCTCAGACGACTTTTCATACAAGTTGCAATATCGCGCTAATGAGACTCCAAAGGCATCGAAGGCTGTTCTGCTCGGAATTCAACAAACCCTCGTCTGCATTTCCGGCTTACTTGTGGCACCATATATTGTATCCGAGCAGGCCTGTGCTGGACGGGAAGAGTTGACTCTCAGGGCAACTCTTATTTCGACTACTTTTGTTGCAATTGGCGTCGCGACGATTATTCAAAGTACCTTTGGGCTACGGTGAATTGGTGTTTCTTTGCACATAAAGTGCTATCTTTCAGGCTATCCATCCTACAAGGTCCTTCGTTCGCCTTTTTTCCACCCTTGATCGCCTATTTCGGCGAAAGGAACAAGGAGTGCACAGCGGGAGTGCATGATTTTGTGCCCGAAGAAGAATGGATGCGAGGGATACAAACGGTAAATAAAGATATTCGTTTCGAGCTTCTTATCTACATTATTTTTAGGTTGCCGGCTCGCTTGTAGCGGCCTCCATGTTGTTGGTCCTTGTCGGAATGACGGGAATGGTGGGCGCAATCGCAAACAACCTCGGACCAGTTACCGTAACTCCTGTCGTCTTCCTGCTATGCCTTTCGCAAATCTCCCTGATTGTCGATAAAGCGAAGCAGCACTATATTTCAGTCATCGAGTTCCTAATTATGTTGAGCTTCGTACTTTATCTATGTGAATGGCACGTGCCTCTGCCAACGATTAGGAACCGAAGACCGGCTATTGCGAAGGTTCGACTGTTCGGAGAATTCCCGGTGAGCCCGTTTTCCATATCCATCATTTATATATTCCTATGACTATTTTAGTATCTAATGGCAATGATTTGTGCGTGGACCATTTGCTTCTTTCTGACTTTAACTGGCCTCGAACCTCCAGGAGGCGCCGCCAGAACTGATAATAATGCTACGCTGTCTGTTTTGGAAAGCGCACCATGGTTCAATATCCCATATCCCGGTAATATCAGTGCCAATCATTAATCTTAATTTCATCTCACGTTTTCAGGACAGTTCGGCGCTCTTAGATTTGATTTAGGATTGTTCATTGGATTCGCCGCCTCTTGCTTGTGCTGCCTGTTTGAAAGCCTAGGAAATTACGAAATAGCCGCGAAAGTTTCGGAGGAAGAAACACCTGATTCTGCAGCCGCCAATCGAGCTATTATTGCGGAAGGTCTAGGATGTGCCTTCGCCGGCGCTATGGGTATCGGAGTCGGGGTAACCACCTATACTGAGAATATTGCTCTCATGAGAATCACGAGAGTAAGTTTTTGTTTTTGTGAGTTGCTCAGGTGAGATGTTCGACATTGAATAACTTTGTCTCCCTATTTCAGATCGCGAGTCGCGTGACCCTCCAGTTAGCCGGAGTATTTCTTATAGCCCTCGGCTTATTCACTAAAATCGGAGCTGCGCTTTCCACCTTACCGACCGCTATAATCGGAGGCATTCTCGGTATGGGAATTTCCATGATTTCGGGTGTTGTTCTAGCGAATCTGCAGGTAGCACCCCTATTTAAAGAATCTCCTAATTGATATTTTTTAGCACATTGATTTGAAACTGTCGCGAAATGCAACAATAGTGGGAGTAGCCATTATTGCCGGTCAGTGTATTTCAAAGTACTTTACGGAAAATCCAGTGGCCACAGGTTAATTGATTGCAACTAATTGTCAATATGCTTATAGTTTAATCATTTTAGCTTCGACCGAGTTCAACAAAGTCTTCAATCTGCTCATTCAAATCCAGATGTTCGTCGGCGGGTTTATCGCGTTTTTGCTGGACAACACCGTCGGAGGTTCGTGAGAAGTTTGAGTTAAGTGGTTTTATTGAGTGGGGTTTCAGGTGCGTCTCGGCGTCAGAGAGGATTGAGGGAAAGGGCAAAACTCGATACGTTGCCTGAAGCAGCCCCGCGGGAGCGAGATGGTTATGCGTTTCCCGACTTCATCAACAGGTGCTTTGTATCCCGTATCGGCCATGAAAACATTGGATTCTAGGTTTTTACTAAGAGTGCCCATACTCACAAGACTACCCTTTATTCCCTCGCTGTACAAGATCGAAGAGGCGATGAAGTTTGAACATCCCAGTCGGATTTATCCGGATCCAGAAAGCGATATAAGACCGTCCAACGGAGACCACAGATATGTTGCTAATGTGAGGATCGAGTGATTTACTGAATGTCTGTTAAACGTTATGTTGCCTAGCACTTCTTTTTTGTACTTTTCGAGCAGCCTCATCTTCTCATCGAGCCCGTCGTCCACATAGTTCTGCGTTCGGCGTGCTGTTGTTTTGCGTTTAGATGCACTCGGACTGTCGAGAAACGACCTGTGAACACGTATTCCCCATTCTCATTTGCCGCATAAGTCCTTGTTCTCATCGCGTTCGCGAGAAATCCTTTAATTTAATTGGAGAGCATGATTGGTGGGTGAGCGTGAGAATGAATATCGCCACCCAACGAGCGGGAGCGAGGCTCGTGATATCACCATAAGACGCAAGGGGCGTGCTGAAAGCGTTTTCCGGCAACCTACAATGCTCAGGTTTCTCAAGGAGGCCATGCCCATGGGACTAGTAGTCAATATCTGGCTGTACATGGTGGCCGCCTAATCCTTCCCGGTATCCATGGCAACGCGCTCAAGTGAGGCCGATGACGCCAAACCTCAGCAACAGGAAGAGAGCATTCGGCAGAGCTCGAAACTGTACGGCGATTTGAGTGACTCCAGCGAGACCGATTCCGACGACCCCGACTCGGAGCCGACCCGACGCTCCTCACCTTCGGCCACCGCCGACGTCCCTCGACCGACAGCCGTAAGTACTATCAGCTCGAAATTCAGCTCGCAGTCGCTGTCGTCTGTGTCTTCTTCCGGCTCAGAACGACTCTTCACCAAGCAGCCGTCTCGCATCGATTTGCCTGAAGAAGAGGACATCTCCAGCAAGTTCACGGCTCTCTTCACCGAAGTCCCTCTGAAAGCGGCTGTGAAGAACACGAATACGCTCTCGCCGTTCGAATCGTCCGAGGACACTGAAAAGGACAAGAACAGCCAGATTTCGGTGGTTTCTTCTGAAGCGCTGCGCTACTCAAGAACCGCGACTGAAGAGATCATCACAAGCGCGCAGAACTTCGCAAAGTTCCCGCCGCCTTCGGAGACCGAAACCGACAAGGACAGCATCAGCACTCGCTCGACGGTCTCGAACACCGAGTCTCTGCCTCCGGCGAAAAACAACTTCTGCAACACGAAGCCGAAGTTGACGAAGTGCCTCCAGGATCCAGCACCCGTTGGCAACGCCGCTGACAAGCGCGAAGGAAACGTCCAGCTCAATCCGCAACTTGTTGCCGACGTCCGAGTGCCCTTCTTCACGACCATCATGACCAGACTTTGCTGTTTCCGGAAGCACGACCGCAACCAGCAGTACCAAGTGAGTGAAGCTCCCGCTCAGTTTTCTTGGGATCAGCCGAACCGACCTGACCCGAAGTTCTTCACATTTGAGAAGAGGACCGATGAGACGCTGGTCCGCAACAACGGAGAAATTGATGGACAACAGTTTACTATTGATAACTGCAAGGTATGTAAAATATTTCTGTTTCTTCCAATTCCGGGTTACTTTCAGAACTGCACCATTCTCCTCTTTGACTGGATGGCCAGCATCACGATCGATGACTGTGAAAACTGCCTGTTCGTGTTGGGTCCATGTACGGGAAGGTAACAATTGAGTGTTTTCATGTTACCCCTCATCGTCTTCATCATTTTCAGTGTCTTCGTCCGAACGACCAAAGAATGTACGATTCTATCGGTTTCTCAGCAGTTCCGAACGCGTGACTGCTCCAATCTCGCGCTTTTCCTCTTTTGCGTGACCCAGCCTACAATCGAGGAAAGCAATCACATCCAGTTCTCACCGCTCTATTTGTACTACAATGAGCTCGGAAGTAGGCGAAAAGCCAAGAAACCAAAATCCAACCGATTCGTTTAGGTCAACTACGCAAGGCCGGCATAAGCCCCTTCAACAACAACTGGAAGCGTGTCCACGACTTCAGCGCCACAAACAAGTGCAACTACCGGATTGTCAGCGAGGTAAGCCGAGGGCCCAGGTTGGACAGGCTTCGTGCCGGGCCCGGATCAATAACCGTGGAGTCCTCGCTTCACCCCTTTCCTTCCAGGGACCGCTGGCCGTGCCGCAGATAGCTCCGGCCGTGGGAACAAGTGGGTTCAACGTGGACAACGCCACATCGGAATTGATCTCGTGTCCGAGACACGTGAACTGCGACGAGAGGGCCATGATCGTGTGCACGCAGACCCCGAATGAATCTCTTGGGGAATTCTACAGCCGTCTTGTGAAGCTGACCCATGTACTTTCGGAACAGCTCGAACTTCTGGAATGCCGTGACGTCAAAGTTAAAAAAGGGGAACTGAAAAGCCTTCTCGTGCTTAAGACGTTTGCCAAATATGAAGGTGCAAACAACGTCGGTTTTCGAACTTTTTACGGCTTTTTGCAGGTCGGCTGGTTCTGCTCGAATTCCGTGACGAGAATGCCTACGCGAAAATTGAGCCGTACGTAGTGACGGGCGTCTTCCTGGTGGAGAAAGAACGCGTTGCGGAATACCAGAAAGTGCTCCACCGTTTCTCGGAAGTGCAGGAATATGTGTGAACTATGACTCAGCTTGGAGGCGAGACGAGTCAGCTTGTCAGCATCAGGGATGTTCTCCGTTTGCATTCGTTTAGAGATGACTAAATTTAAAATATGGCATAATTATATACATACGTAACACCCTTAGACTACACAATCATACATAAGCTCCATTGTAATGTATGTATAAACATCTTTTCGATTTCCTTTGCGTCTTTATGACTTACTCAGGTCTCTTGTAAGAGGAACTGAGGAGTCTAAATACTTGGTACGGTTTCAGCTTGTTCACGCTTGTTCGTGTTGCATAATCGCTGCGCATGCATAAGGAAGAGCGCTCAGTAGCCGCTGAACGCGCTCAGGTCACTCACTCTTTCCGCTGACAATTACCGCTCGCCTTTGCGTGTGAGACGATATCATCGCCGTCCGATGACTCACAATATTCCGGCGCGCCCTTATTGTAGTGGAAAGGGACGATCGATAGGGATGGCCTTGTCACGATACATTCCTTTATGCGTGGGCATCTTCCCAAGTGCAAGGAATAAATCGGCGTTTATTTGCGAACGGAGAACGTTCAGCGTTGGCAGTTTAACCTCCTAAGGGAGCACAGTGCTGCCGAGAATGTTTGAAACCGCCGCGACTCATCGGTCTCCGCTGGTGGATGAGCCCGTCAAGCCTCATGTAAGTTGTTTTATAAACATTTGTTTGGATTAACCCAAACAAAAACAAACTTTTGAGCAACAAAAGTGTCGGGAAATATGATCTGTATATAGTATGTTATGGATGGTTTGCAGCATGTCCTCGGGCACGATATTGGCGCCGGTTCCCCGTGCTTGAAATGCGATTGCGATGGATTGGAACTTCATTACTGGAGGTAAGCTGAGAAGTTGATTCTGATTACATTAATTAAGGTATTTTTTAGGAAAATGTGCAAGCGCTGTTACTGCCGAATGGACGAGCATGATATTACTATGCCGAATCTGAAAAACAACAATTTCGTTGGTACAAACAGAATCCGAGTATAATTTACTTAAATGTCTCATTTAGGTCGCTTGTTTGACGACGATAGATCCAGCTATACGTCGTTCGAAGGAATGCGCAGTGTTACGGAAGACGTGAATTCGGTGTGTGGGGCGCTTAAGGAGTCACATGTAAGTGCGATGGTGCTGATTTTACGAAATAAGCCCGTTTTTTCAGATTAGCGACCAACGGCGGTACAGTGCCCACTCTAGCTGCACCCTAGACTCGGAGTCCACGCGTCGCTCTTCGCAATCAGCCCAGACGCAGAATGGGGAATCTGGGCAATTCAGACACTCTTCCCCTGCGGTGCCTCATCACGCTACCGTTCGTGAAACCCACAAGTCGGAATACTCTTGGGCCCCGACCAACAACCCAGAACTGGCAAACAAATACTTCAGCTGTCTGCCTACCGAGGAACGTCCGGTGATCGGATCAGATGGCGACAAGATCCGCCGCCAGCGCCTAGCCTATCAACTGCCGTATCACGACTGTGACACCGCCGCGGCGATTTCGATCAAGTCGGACGCTGACCGCGAACTCCACTCAAAGTTTGTCGATAAGGTGAAGCAGGAAAGCGTCGGAATCGGACGTGTAATCGAAGTCAACAAGGACACCCAGACGGAGCCGCCGCGGAATACGCCAGCCAGTTGTGTAAGTTGACCTGAAAAGCCTTGCTTCTATATCGCTTCATTTCAGCAATGGTCGACATGCGAGAACCATTTGAATACCGGCGACGTTGGTGTGACCACCGATCATGGTGCAAATCAGGTACATAACATCAACATCATTGCAGTTCACTAATGTTATTTTTAGAACTTGTGGCATCCGAACTGCTTCCGCTGTGCCACGTGCGAGCAGCTCCTTGTCGATCTGCTGTACTTCTTCCAGGACAACAAATACTACTGCGGGCGCCATTACGCAGAGAAGATCTACCCGCGGTGTTTCGGATGCGATGAGCTTATTTTCGCTAAGGAGTACACGTTTGCTGAAGACAAGTCTTGGCACTTCGAGCATTTCTCGTGCTTCGGCTGTGATACGCATCTTGGAGGACATCGGTATTTGGTCAAGAACGACCATCCGTATTGCAACAGCTGTTACATGAACAAATTTGCCAAGGTACGTTTCCATGGAACTACCAAATTATGTTTTATGGTTATTTAAGATGTGCAATACGTGCAAAAACAAGATCGCCCCGGAAATGCAGCGTGTCTCTCATAAGGACATGAACTGGCACAGCAATCCCGACTGCTTCCGTTGCAAACAGTGTTTGAAGTCCCTTTTGCACGAGAAGTTCCTTGTCAAGTTCAACGAAACCTTCTGTTCCGTCGAGTGCAAGAACCATTTTCAGCCCCAATGAGGAAGCCATAACTGATCATCTACTTTATTTACCCGTCTAACATAAATGGTCCATATATAAATTGCAGTATAAATATGGGATTGAGCTGTGTGATTACGCCGTAAAAGTGGTGTGAGAGGTGGTCAGATTGAGATTTGGCTGTGTTATAATTTGGCACGTCTTGTCCCCCATGAGTCTGAGGTAACTGAGAAGTTCCATACCCGCTTGTTGCCACCAGATCATCGCGGCAAGGATAAAAAGATGCCACCACTGGTGGCTACATCCGACGATGTCGAAGACGCCTAAAACATGGTTGGGCATGTGAATAAGGGAAAAAGAAAGTTCACCTGGCAAGAAGCGTTCAGGAACGAGGGAGACATAGAAAACGAAGGCTGTTCCTATTAATCCGTATAGAATTAAGATGTTGGGGAACCAGGCCTGGAATGAAAACGATATACATGAAGTAGGAACTGGGAACTCACCGCGACATGAGAATTGTCAAAACCTCCATGCAACACGACCCAGTGAGCGGTTGGAAGCAGGCCGAAGCTGATTACGCAAATATAGGTGAGATGGAGGTAGCCGAAGCGAGTTCCGAGCAGTTGTTTGTCAAACTTCTCCTTTTGGAAGGGAATGTACATGGTGAACGCAAACAGGACTGCGAGAGCGGCGAGATAGTTGGTCAGCCAGTCCTAAAACAAATGTCTCCGATTAAGGGAAAATTCCATCTTGATTTACGCTGAAGCACAGGAACGCCGTGTAGATTCCAGACAGATACATGCCAATGAGGCCTGCGGATATCCCGAATATATCCATGTTCAGCCAGTACTTCCGGTCTTCTGGGCTGGAGCATCCGAATGTATGATAGCAGGCGGACAGAAGCATGCAGACCTGGAACAGACTTGTCACATATAAGTAAAAAGAAATCAGATCTAAAAAAGCACTCAAAACACATAACTTTAAAAAAGCCATCAGCCTGATAAAATGTCTTTAATAACCAACCTGAGCTCCGAAAACGGATAAATTAGTAACCAAGCTATCGGCGGCTGTCGCTTGAATCCGAGGCAGAACGTAGAAGTTGTTGTTGACCTGGCAGTAAGTGAAATACAAAAATCCAAGGAAATGACTCCAGATATTGATCGTTTCATTTGTCCAATGAAACGCACTGAAAACACCCGTTAGGAGTGCTTTAAAAACTTCCCCGAATCTCACCTTTTAATGCATAATTTCTTCGGCAGTCTTGTGGGTCTGTAGGCATGGCAGACGTATTTATTAATCCACATCGAAGGCTCAAGTTCCGAAATGTGGAAGAGCCGAAACGTCAAGTGTTTTCGGCAGAAGGATGCGTGGGCACAATGTGCACATTTCTTCGTTTTCTGCATCCTCCGGCCAGTCTGAAATAAACGCAGCTTGGAAAATAGGTTCGAAACAACACCCTAAATGGACGTAAACAAGTGCGCGGAGCACGAAAACGAAAGTGAAAGTTTGTAGGTCGGCGTCCGACGACATTGTTCAAGGATATAAAGGAAAGTTGACAACCGGACTTTAACGAAAGTACTTTGTGTTGGGGATTTCCAGACAGCGCAAAGGACATCTGATGCTGGCGACTCCGGAAAACTGCACGAGGATCTAAGCACGCGGTGGACTGAACGCTGCGTGATGCGTTCAACTGAAATCCCACAGTTGTTCCTGAAACTGGTTTACGCTTTTTAGTCGACCAGTTCTGCGTGTCACATCCCCCGCACAGGCGACCGAGGAGAAGGAACGCCTGACGAGACGAGAAGAAGAAGCTACTCGCTTCCGAGTGGACAGACCTCCGGGCAGCTTTCGCATAACGAAATGAGAACGGGATGAAAAACGTGTTCACGAGAAAGGACCGGTAGTGGGGAAGGTAAGACGGTGGCTGTGGCCAAACTAGTGACTACCGTCGTGGAAGTCTTGTTTTGTCATTGCCCGAAACAACGAAATTCGATTTAAATGCGAAAATATGACCTTTGAAGCTGGTGAGAATTGCTACAAATGATGTTTTTCTCCATGAGACCTAAATAGCAACCCGAGTTATTAGCAACGGCAGGTCATTGGGATGAGTTGGTGTTTGGAGTGCAATACACGGCGTTCTCTTACAATTAAACTATCGTTTGTTTGTGGCACCTCAAACGTTTCGGATTTGTCTTATCCGATGCCTCCCGACAGAGTGTCGTGTAGTTCGGCATGAGAGCGGTTGGTCGCTCCGCTCATCTCCTGAGGCTTTTGGCGTACGTGAATCATGGGAGGCCTTGGAAGTTGCGAAAGGATGTCTAAGGTGCTTCAATATTCGTGGTCCGACGCAGCGTCTGCAACCCTGATGACAGCGCTGGGCAAAGACCGATATTCCCGGGGTCATCTTCGTCAGCTTTAAGTGATTTCTGGATACTATGATCTTTTCATGAGTTTGAATTTTTGGTCATTTTTGGGTTAATATTAATCAATTAATGATTAATCAAGTCAGCGAATGGGTTGATTGTTAGTTGCTTGGTTAGAGGTTGTTTAGAATAATACGCTCAAATGTAATGATATCGGTATTTTTGTAGTTGCAGATAAGCAAAGATCTCTACGCTCAATTGTTTGCCTAGTCTCCGTCCCACGAGAAGAATGCAACCTCTGCAACTTGGAAAGAGTTGCAGATCAGCTCCTCTCCGAGAAACGTCACCCCTACAAAGTGCAATCAGGCGAAACAATAAGGATAACAGGGTAAGTGGTAAGGGAAAAGCGCTGGAAGGTGAGTTACTGAAGATGAAAACGATTATGACTTTTGAGGACAACGATGCCAGTTGTACTTCTATACTCTGATTTCTTCATTCCGCCATTGCACTTCTTTAGCAAGCGCGGTGAATCGTGGCCATGTGTTAACTTTCATGTGTTAACGATTCGATTTCGGTAGTCTAAACAAAGATCGACATCACGGCGAAGAGCTGATAACTTGATATTAGCTGCTGCTTGTTTCGGCTCGGAAAATGATTATTGCGAATGCTCATTTTTCGGAAAGATAAGCTCCAAACTTTCGTTAAATTGTTTTGGTTTCTTTAATGCCGTTGCTATTCAGTCGGTTTCACTTAAAAAGCGTTTGTCCACTCAGCGTCTACGTTGATCAGCCATTGCAGCTTCTAAGCTGTGTTCCAAAAGTTGCTCCTTTTCTCGTGTTGCAGTCCGTTATACTCTATCTCTCTCCGACTGCAGCGTCATCGCGAGTAGCGAGTGGATCGCTAAAACTGCCTCCCTGCACTAGCCCGAGTCTTTGCGCTTGACAAGAACTCAGACAAGCAGACAATCAGCAGAGAGAACGCGTAGAGATGAGAGCGAGCGGTGCATTGCGGGAGTTTAGCGCGCAAAACGACGAGACAAAAATATGTACAAACGGACGTCTGGTATGCATTAAATGCTTCTGCGTTTTCCGCGAAGTTTCACACGTATTTGTTATGTAAGGAATGAATCTCTGAAATGGGCTGATTAATCGCTGAGTATTCATCGATGCGATACTCGCTTGAATCACCGTCAATTAAAAGCGAGCCACGCCGGGAATCAAGTCCACGTGCAAACGTCTCGTCGCATTTCAGATAACAATAAGATTTCCCTGCATATTGAAGCTCATTTGAAAGCAGCTGACGAAGAAGGGAGCGCAGAAGAATGGTATGGAGCTGCTTCTCGTACCTGTTTCTAATGCGCACTTACAGTTAACTGACCACGATGGCTCTATTAAGAAGATTGTTCTCGACGAACCAGCAGAAGTCAGAAACTAAAGATCAAGAATACGCGGCTATCCGAGCGGCTTCGTTGTCCGACTATTGGTAATTAGGTGGCACCAACGAGTAATTATGTCACGCGCTACTCTTGCAGTGTTGTCCGCAACTCTCAGATTTCCAGAGATGACATTCGTTTTCTCGTCTTCACGGAGAACTCGTATCGGCTTCTGTTCGACACGAAGTCGGTGATTCCGGTCTGCAGCAATGTTTCCACCGGAGGCAGATTGTCTAAATGTGGACAATACTACGTGGGTGGACAGCTATGCATCGCTTGATCTATTGACGATTATATTTTCAGTTTCTGCGCCATTCACCAGATATTCCAGGAATCGCACAGCTCGTTTTCGGATCAATGCCGACTCCGGCGAAAAATGAAACTCTCAAAATACACCGGCTGAAGTGAGTCTAATAGGTACCTGTAAACGCAATAATTATAATGATACTTAAGAGGTTGCATTATGCTGACGCGAGTGTTTGCTGTTCAGAAACGCGACCGACCTCCCGCTTTACGGTAAAATTATAATCGAAACTTTTCTTGTAAATTGTACATAATTTTAGATTACAAAAATCGTTCACCGGTCTTGATATCAACATTGAAGAACACAACGGCTTCACCGTCAGATCCACGGATACCATATGTAGCTCCTCGTTTTCTCCCAGACTGAGCCAGCAATCTTTTTCGTGTCCCGATCCTCCGGAGCAGTTTGTCCGGCTCGGATGGAAGTCACACGAGCACGAGAAGACCTCTTCATCGGAAATGAACCATGAGGGCGCATTTTCCCCGAACAAACTTTCGAGACACAGAAGACTGAATATTTCTCGCAGGAGCAGCATTTGTGAAGAAGGTGGGCGGTTGTTATAAGTTGCAGTTTCGTTGAAAATACAGTTTCAGGAATGAGCCATTCGTCAAGTCGAAGTCGCCTCAGTAGCTGCTGCAGCAGCGCAACCGACTTCGATAACGCAAAGCAAATCGGAATAGCCGTTCTTATCCCCGACCACCTCCGCGAGTTCACATTCGCTCACATGCCAATAGTAGAGAGCGAGATAGCTAAACTGGAGAAAAAAGTGGCGGAAGCTATGCAGTCGAAGGCGCTGTTTCTCCCTCTGATATATGAGGTATGTTTGCACTTGGGAAAGGGCGATTCTTTGTTTACGGTACCGAATGCACATTCTTCGTTGCGATAGAAGTTATACATATTTACTGACTGAGTAAATAACAATGTTTTATGTGTAATGATTGTTTCAGGGATGGTACACGTTCTGCCGCTCCTTCTGCGTCTTGCACAACGCTCCCCGACTCATCTCGCCTGTCTGGATGACCCTCAGCAACGCAAGTGAACAAGAAAAGATCCTTAATAAGTTCTGCTCTACTCTCGCTGAAATCGTCATCTCGCTCGACACGAAGGTCTCCAAATAGTGAGTTTTCTTATATTTATTATATCTTTACGCAGTCGTCAAATATTTCAGCTTTGTCTCCACAACGCTGTCAAGTGTACTCAGCAACCACGTGTCTTGGGTTGCGAGTGTCACCTCACCCATGACTTGCTCAAATTCCAAGGATCTCATTGTTCGCAAAGTGGGTTTACATCTACTTTCGCTTTTATCAACGTACTCTCTTTGCAGAACTTGCCTGACAAAGATCTCAAAACGCCTTATAACTGTCTGCTTGCTCAGTACTTGGAGATCTCTGGCTCGATCGGCTCTGACCACCGCGAAGCCAAAACTGTTGTCATCGGCAATGATGTTGCTCTGGTCGCCAAGTTGACGTTTGTTTTGTCCTACTTTATTCGGTGCTCGTCGGTCGCTTGTGACAATGGCTTGGGTGAGTCTATCTATCTTTTTCTATTGCGATGTAACTTTGTATTTGCAGCCGAGGCAAAGTCAGAATTTTCCATGGCTGATACAACACCGATCCAAGTTCAAGAGCCGTTGAATATCGACACGGGATGTGGGGCTTACGTGGACAGCTTTGACTGCTTTGCAGGTAAGATTTGTTAATATCGATGTGAAGTTATTCGGTCAACTCTTGCTGTAATCATAAATGTGATTTCAATGACGAACAAATAGTGGCGGTTATGTTATGTTTTTCAGAGCATAGCGAGGGAATCTCCAATGATGACTGCGATAATGAGAAGAGCTCAGGGAATCAAAACTTAGTCGAAGACCGTCACGCCTACGTTATTCCATCTCCAACAGAAGAACGTTCGTTCGAAGAAATGAATCTCGGATCGTCTCTCTTGGCCGGCGTGTGTCCAAGTTTCTCCGAGCACTTTGTTCTTTCCGGAATAGAGAAAACTAGTGCCAACGTCGAAGAGCTCTATTCCAACATCATCAGTTACGTCCAGCAGATGGACCCAGCGTATGGCCACGACAACGAGAACTCGTCGCGGTCTAATTCGCCGGGAAGCCACACGTCATCATCTGGAAGCAGCTACCCGCAGAACACCGCTGGGTACAAAGAAAAATCCTCCGAAGCTCCGCGCCGATCTTCGGTGTTTGTAATTAGCGACATCAGCGAATGTGCAGTTAAGGTCTGTTATTATATTTTCTCTGCAATTTGCTAAGCTGAAATTTTCAGGTAATAACTAATGAAGCGGAAAGTATCGGCTGCTGTGTGGCCGCCTCTCCCAGCGAAGTCATCGTTTCCATGTTAGAGCAATTTGTGTCTCTCTACAAACTCGGCTGTGCCGTCACGTTTCTGATATCGTTTCTGGAAGACAGTTTGGGAGCGGTACTTTCCAAATCGATCTCCTTGGTCGAACTACTCTATGGTAATTTATAAATTAAGTGTGTATAAATATAAAGACGAATTGTAGACGAAAAGCGGAAGGACCAGCCATACGAATGCGAAGAAACAGTGGACATGTGCACAGCCGCAAGTGTGATCGGGTGCGACTGCTCAGACCTCCGCATGATTGTAAATGTCGCCGCGGTGTTCCATCCACAGATTGTATCTGCTCTTAAGTAGAATTATATTGTTTCCTACCTAATCCCGGTTTCGTGAACGTGCGATAAGCACACATACTATATATATGTCTATACCTATATATCTATTCCTCCTCAACTGCGAAACATGACAAGTGCCTTATCAAAGTTTTAGATCTTAGTGTATAAAATGTGCTTCTAACACCACAATGGTTGTGATCACGTTACAAACTGACTACCGTATATCATCTTAACAAACAAACTGTTCTAGCACAAAGTTATCAAAATTACCAGCGGCTAGCATTCATCTTTTAGCCCAAAAACACCATCTAGAGAAGATACGTTTTTTGTATAAATACTGCTTCCGCAATCGCGCGCGTCGCGCGTGTTATCTTCGCAAGGTCACATTTCTCCGTTTCCAAGTGAAGACCTGCATTTTAGCCGCTGGTAATGTAGGGCTCCGTTACACTCCTGTAGGTTTATCAATGTGTCAAATTTCAGCTTAAACGACGTAGGAACAGTTTATGAGCATTCCTTGTCAATTGACGTCCCTGGAATGCGGAGCGGAAATAACCCAGTTTACAAAAACCCTTAACGTTCCCAACTCGGTAAATGCCGAGTAGTTAAATATTAAAAATTAAGGCACTAAAACTCGGGAAAATGTCGGTCATAAAAACGTTGTTGATGTTGACACATCACATGTCACCACCACTCATCAAACAATTGCACAGACACCCACGGAATCTTAAACAAAAGATGCGTCAGTGGCCCTGTTCCACTTACCCTTGTTCCACTTACAAATCCATGATTTCGGAACTTTGATAATCGTGTGTCTTGCTTGTCACAACAGGTTTCGGAGGTTTGTTTAACACTGCAGAACTTTCCGCTTCTGACCGGTCGTACCGCCGCCTAATCGTAAATTGAGATTTCACGTCCAAACTTCAAAGTTCTCAGTGGTGACGAGGAGTTCAGCAATCAAAGAACCAAAACTTCAAACAGCAGCAGGAGCCGGGCGTTCGGGAACGGTATCGATTCAAAAGCACTCTCTGCGTGACACTTCTTGTTGTGTGATGGTCCGTCAAATCGATTCCAAAAACGAGCACATTATGGACACTGACCAAGGGAATTTATTACTGTGTGTAAACCATCAAGGTTGAGTAGTGATGAGATATAACTTTTTTTGGAAACCATCTATGCATAATAAATTAATTTTCAACATATACACCTATTTATAATTGTATGGGGAAGTGGGAAGATTTGGAGCTGCCCGGACGGGCGGAATGAGAATTGGAGGCATAGGAATCCCTATCGTGTGGAACAGGGAACACGTGGAGAATATTTGAGCGTTTGGCAGTTGTGGTGCCAAGTGCTAGAAGAACGTATCACAATGGAGATGAAGAGCGTCTTTTGCGATCAGCTGATGCCCTCAAAATAGGAAGAATTACATCTAGGACCTAGCGATCCGTTTCAGAACTGGATCGCCTAGCGCAATGATTAAACACAGAAGAAGAGACATGCCACATCAGGATTCAGCAAACGAAAATAGAAATTTGTATAATACAGGGGGGTCATCTGTGGGAGAACTGCGATAGGTTGAGGGTGGAATGTGCCTGAGCTGCTAAGGGTCATTCCATAAGTCCCGTGAAGCGCATGTCGAACATATCACTCGTGTCGCCTAGGTTCAGACCTAAGTTTGCATCCATAAAAGGAGGTGTTGACGAAAACGGAAGCGGGGCGTCCACTTTTTCCCAGTCGTCCTCGAGGAGGTTGAAGGGACTCAGAGAGTTCTGCAGCAACTGATAATGAGTAACACATGCATTCGGGACCGTTTTCTTACCTGGTTTTGAGGTGAGTAGCTGTCTTGCATCAGGGAATTTGAGCAAAGAGAGGTAGGAGGGGAGATGCAGTCGTCGTAAACCTCGGTCTGTGTGGAATTGTCCACCTTTTCGACCGCACTTGAAGCCACCCGCGTAAACGTGGGCGGACTGATGGACTGAAAAAGCTGGAAATAATTTTTGCTGTATATCCCTCGTGGTCCTTTACCTGTAGGCTGATTTCAGCCGGGTTCTCGAAGACCGGGGAACTGACAGTTGACGAGATCATTGGTTCTTCAAGCTTCACGTCTCCGAACATCTCGTGCAAGAGGGGATCGTTGCTGTGCCGGTTTCCGAACACTTGGTTGAACTGCATATTTTCACACATCAAACCGGACAAGGTCTGAAATGATGTCACGGTTACGTCATTGCTAATCTGCTTAACTCACGGTTATGGTAGGCAAGAGGAGCAGGAGATTTCCAAAACGCGACGAGGCGTTGTAGCCGGGGTGGAGTTCCTTGACGATCTGGAACAGCATGTCTTGAACTTTGTCCCTCAGCTCTGAAATCTGCTGTTGGGCACTCGCGGAGATTCCCTTCGCATCTGAGTTAAAACGATTAGTGATCGGTCGAATTTTGTGCTCTCTTACTTGGATTAAGGATTATTATGGCTTTGAGAGGCACGAGTTCTTCTTCGCGCAGGTTCAGTTTCCTCAAAGGGCCGACTAACTCGTTGAGTGTCCTGTCGATGAGGGTGTTTGAGAGGTGGCTGAAACACAAAATGAGATGCGAAATTGTGAGCGGAAACAATTACATAGAAGCGTTGAATTCTGGAGGCAGTTTTCGGGGCACGTAGGAGTAGCTGCAGAGGCACAAGATGTCTGGGTTTTTCGTCTTCTGAGCTGTGCGAGCGGAGAAGTTGAAAATGGTGAGTGGAGCGTAGCTTGTTTTCACCAGGGACACTTTGTCCTCCGTATCAACAATGTCTCCGATTTCGGATAAACTGTCAACCCAATCAACGGCTGCAATCGCGCCCCTGTGCGCAATACTCGAGATCTCTTCTGCTTTTGCCATCCGATACGGCTCGTAGCACATCTGAACCCGTGCATTTAAATCTGAGCGTCCCTGAATCACAAACTGACTTCAGTTCTTCGCCCGTCCAAGTTCGGTTTCTGTTCAAAGAGCTCCCGCAGTGACACATTCACGTTGGTCCGAGTAGAGGGCTGATTCATCGGTATTCCAGTTTCACCTTTGGAGACCTTGTTCTCGATATTCATCAATTGCATGAATAAGATCCGCGTTTCCACCGACAGTTTCCTGGCCCAGTCGTCGCCTTGTAAGCGGATCATGTGGTTCAAAAGATCGTCATCGAGAGGCTTCTTCCGGCTCCGAGGCACTT